>BMAO01012866.1:0-96692 GCA_019973975.1 Trichonephila clavata
ATGTACATTTAAATTATCTTAACAAAAAATAACAAGGCTATGGGAAAAATAATTGAGACTTTCTATGGACTGATAAAATAATTTGAATATAAATTAAAAATTTTTTTGCTGAAGAAATAAATCCAGAGAACTTAGTAATTTTCCTTAACTAATTTTTTTTTTATGAATAAACACTTTTTTAAAAATCATTGGAACTTTAACTACGAAATTTCAAAACTTTTCTATTGTGTTGGAACATTTTTCGCCTTAATTGGATGGAATTAGAAAATTTAGAAAGGCTTACTATAGATCTGTGATGTAATCCTATTTGGATACAAAAACTTGTTGATGTTTGAAAATGTATTAAAGAATTGGAATGTTATCCAATGCCAAATGATGCAGTCTGAATTCTGTACTGAAAACTTAATACTAGAAGTGAGAAATAGTGAACTAGATATTTTTGCTTCTGTTAAAAAACTAGAAATCACATTGTTAACCATTTTGACCTCCATTTTCTCTTGTCTTTTTTTTTTTCAGTATTAAATTATATACTGTCAAAGGCTAAAAGAGATTGATAAAGGATGATTCAATGGCATGTCACTGTATGAGTATCTGAGAAGATGGGATATTTTTCATTGCTAAGTCTACATTAAAAAAACAAACAAAGAATAGTTAGGCCAATTTCTTTAATTATTCATGAAATTGTAACTACACATTACATAGTCATAAGCACAGATTATGAAGACTTTCTGAAAATATTTTCATTAAAATCTACTTGCGAAAAATAAAACTTGACCTACCTTGAATGAAAAACAAAACTTTTGTAGAAAAATAATCTTTAATCTAAAGTTTATGTGTTAAACACTTCTAAATCTTGATGTTGTAGATACCATATACAAATAATTCAGAAAGGAGGCAGTGTGTGATAACTCTTTAAAAAGTAAGGACAAACGCAAAGTCCTGCAATTCATTGCAAAAAAAATTTCTTTTCATTGACTTCTGTTTGTAAGCAAACTGTACATCTTCATTTCCTCCCTCTTTCATTCACTTTTAGTTGAGGAAAATGTCTTCCAGAAAGCTTTTACCATTACAATACCAGTGCAAAGAAAAACCTATCTGCCTACTTTCTAAGAAAAACAAACTTGATTATAAAATGAAATTCCTAAAACAAAGCAAAATGTGTTGTGCACCAAAGAAAAAAGATGCTTCAAAAAACCTTATTTAAAGCATTAGAAACAGCCTTATATTTTACATCACACATGCAGCTACAGTTGTGCGTCACGAAGGTTTTGTGTGCTTTATATTTCTCCTGCTCCAAAATCTAAACGAAATACCAGAATTAGAAAAAAAAATTTCTAACACAAGGTTAAAACATTAAAGGTTACATTAAATTAAATGTACTTGACTTCATTTTCTGGTTTAAAATAATACTTATCAAACATGTATGTTTGAGAATGCATCTGACACATTTGTCCTGTAGACCTATATGAACCACGGTTCATTGGTGTATCACCTGTCTGCCACTGATATTTGAGATGGATGCATATATAACACACAAGTCTCTAAATTGGTTTCAATTTATCAGTACATCATTGCAAGAAAGTTAAGAGCAAATTATGTCATGCATTCAATGGAAGGCACTTGCTACAAAATGGTTTCTGTTGGATGTAGCTGGGATTACTATTGCTATTAAATTGACACGCAATACAGTAGAACCTGTTTTTGTGCGATCCTTTTTTATGTAATTTATTTTTGTGTTTTTTCTGTACAGTCCTTTTTATGCTGCATAAAAATTTCAACAGTTTTGGCACCACTGAAATGTTTTCTATCGATGTACCAGTGGCGGTGGGAAATATTAGGGCCTTCCTGCAAAGTCAGGTTTTGCCTTTAATATTGTACAGTCGTTTGGGTGGGGTTACCAGAGTGCCTAGCTTTTTCAAGCTTTAACCTCTCATCATTAGGATTTTGAATGACTGTAATGTTGTGACTCTTGCCCTTTGTTAATATTTTATAAATTGGGTAGATATGTACTTGGCGTTAGTTAGGCCTTGAGTTCCCTAGAGTCCTGAGCCCCTCTCCCTTGCAAGGCGGGGGTTGCAGGGGTGTATGTTATGCCTCTGCAATGTGCATATATACACTTCACGACACCGTTCACTTGTTATAAACAGTCTCCCGACAATGCACGCTCAGTTGCTTTCTCTCAACGTGCCAACAGCCCATGCTTGATTGAAGATGAAACTCTTTCAATGGCAGTGACATTATCAGTAATTTGATAGATCATAAAGTCAGACAAGAACCGGATTCTTTAAATGTGCATAAAATATTTGCAAGGATACAGCTTTCCATCAAATTGGAAAAGCATTTTCAAAATTGTTTACAATCTGAAAAGAATTTGAAATTTCAAAAAGAGCTTTGATCATGCATATCTAATTATCGTGACTTTTACAAGCAACTGACCAACCAACCTTCATCATAAAAATTTACCTCTTACTTTATGGTGCCAAAAAAAATAGATCAATAGAAATTGTATCTTCAAGTGATGAAAGCAATTTTTTGAACTTATTCATCACAGGAAGATGAGCGCTTTGGATTACAATGAGTAGCAGTGAGTTATATATATGCATTTTTAAAATTTCTCCATGTATACAATGAGAAACTAAAGGTTTCCATGAGTAATTTAATTATTTGTTTTGTTTGGAAATACTTTCTGGATGAATTTTGCAAATAACTGGCATATTTTCTAAGTGCGACTTTTTATGTGTCCCCTCTCCACCGCATAAAAAATTTTCTGTAGTGTTTCGACAATTTCACTATATGCAAGAATTTATGAAATTTTTGAATACTTTTTTTGTGTGGTTTTTTATGCGGTCCCTATCTCCTGCGCAAAAACAGGTTTAACTAGTCACTTCATAAATTTTAAAAAAGAAAATAGGATATATATAACACTTTTCTAGTTAATCAACATTCTTCCTTCAACAGCCCATTTTTGTCCAAAATATATTGCTGGCTTAATTTATTAGAAGATTGGTAGCATTTATATTTCTCTAACTGACATTACTTCATTATAAAATTCAATCCCTCCAACAACATTTGTAATTAACCTTGCTTTTTTTTAAAACTTTTAACTCCCTGATATGTTAAAATCTTAGGTTTTCTAATGTTACCTACAATCTTTAAGCATGATCTTCTGGCTGCTCTCTGTATATTATTCCAGCAAAAAAAAAATAAACTTTATAGTTCCTCAACTTTATCTACATAACCATACTTTTTTGGGAAAAAAATGTCCCTTTCTTCCTATCTTGTCTTATTCATTTGCTCTCTTTTCTCTCCAAGTCAAAATTCCTCACTTTCATGTTGCTGATGTGGTCCATACCTGCCAACTTTAAATCTTTGGGTGTAAAATTTATGCTTTTATTATTCTTTTATGCCTAGATTGTTCATTTTTATGCATTTGCGCACATTTTCAATCATTTGCCGACTCTCCTCTCTACAGCTCTTATTTATTTTATATTCACTCCTAGAAAATAGGTGGATGAAAACCATAGAACTATCTTTGCCATTAAGTTTTTAAAAAACTCGTGAAATTTTTTCCTGCATATTGTATTTTGTTAGTTATTAGTTCCTAACTAATTTGTATGCTCAGTTTTACTAAGCAAAGCATTTTTTTGTAAATTTTTTTTCTCTGTAGCAACTTTCTGGAACTTCTCATTTTGTGCTTTGCACATGTTTGTATTTTCTACGCTTCAAATTGTCAAACAGTTTGTTTTTGTTGATTGTTATGATTTCTAACAGACACAAAATAGTTTACTTTCAAATGCAGAAAGAATATTATAAAATGGAATTCAATTTTATTAATGCATTCCCGAAGAGGAAAATATGCATCTTGTGACATATGTTGTACTGAAATATGATGCATACCCTGATGTGCACAATGTTGCCTGTCATTCCAAAGCACTTCGCAAATGAGAAATAATGTAGCAGTTGCTCGAAATTGGATTATGTTTTCAAGAATAATGTCTAATCAAATATAATCAGGTCTGAAGTACTGTTAACATCTTTTCTTATAGAGCATAATGTTCCATTTGACTGCAGTTGATCATGTCAGTCTTGGAAAATTTTTTCCTAACTCTGAGACATTACCAAGCAGTACGGTTGTGAACGGACTAAAACATCTGATGCGATTAGTGAACTAGCTTCTAGGCAAAAAAAAGTATAGGATGAAATGCATGAAACAAGCTCTTTTAGAAGCTGCAATTGAAGGCAATAAGGATAAAAACTACAAATTGCGTCCCCATTGTGGTCACTTACTTTGATCCTTCTGAATGTCTTGATTCAAAGCAACTTTTTACTATTCTGCTGGGTGAATTTAAAAATTATGGGATGCCTTTCAAACATTTAGTTTCATTTATGATAGATAATTCTGTTGTAATGCTAGAGGGGGGGGGAAGTGGAGTTATTACCTATTTAAAGAAAAAGAAAATAAGAACTAGTATGGGTTGCTTTTGTCATAAAATAAATATGAAATCGGATAGGTGCTGCTTCTTTATCTTTAAAAGTTGATAATATGCTCTTTGCTATATTCTATTATCTGTAAAGTTTGTGTTAGAAAGAAGTCTCAAAAGTTTTAAAACATTAATGTACTCGCAATTGTTATTACTCGGTCATTATCTTGAAGTCAACTTCTAACTTGCTCGTTAACTTCTGCTTGTGTAACTTCATTTATAAATATCTAAAAGTTGAGTTATTTCTTTGCTGCACTTTTTATAAAATCCTCTTTACTGTAAAGTTATTTCTTTCTTGTGTATTACTCTCTGTTATTGACCAAAAAGGCCATATGCAACACACATGAAGTCTACATGACAGGAAAATGCTGTGATATGCAGATTAGCTTTTCAGTTGCTTAATGCAAAGCAGGTGCCAGAAGCAACACCTGCAATGTGTTCAAGTGAAGACAATTTACAACAGATATCTCGTGTGCAAATTGCATTTGATTGCTGTTTCCTGGTAAAAAGTTGCTATGATGCTTAGAGTTAGATGGAGAAATGCTTAAAGCATGTTTCCGATTATGATAGGGGTAAAATTGTAGCTGATCAGGATTGCAGTTTATTATATTGCAGTATTGCTATTTGCATTCGTCGAGATCCAATGACTGTTTGTGCTGAATATGAAATCATTGAGTTTAGGATGGTCATGTGGAATGCTATGCAAGATCTCCATGGTCCACTATCAGTAACAGCCATGCAGACAAACACATGTTACTTGCCTGGCCATAATGGATTGTATGGATAAATTATGAGCTCCATTTCAAGGAATGGGATTGTTTGCAGGGCAAGTTTTTGCACAAACAGTTCAACAATTTTCGCAGCAGTATGGATTGCCTGCTTGGTGATCATGGCTTCAGCTACTCTTGACTCTATTTTAGACGGGAGGACCTTCTGGGGTTTGATCAAGAGTGGACCTGAATGTAACAATGATGAATTTCCAGGTTTTGTATACAGCATCAGTGGTTGCATCAGTGTTCAGCAGCATCATATTGCCAGCATGCATTTGATATTGTCATACTGACACATCACTTGGAGTGGTGGTGTGGGGTGTCGTGTATACACATGGTCTTTTATTGACTAAAACAATTTCAAAATATTTCTCTAGGATTTTGATTGATACACCTATAAAATCAGTATCTTAAGATTAAATTTCAGTAAACTGTTGAGTGTTGTTTGCTTGGTAATTTTAGTTTCTTGTATAGTTTTGCATTTGCTTTATTGAACTGAAAGAATAAATTTATAGTGTTCCTTTTTTATTTTATTTAAAGGATCTAGCTTGGTAATAAGTGCTACATGGAAGCTCTTAATTCAATACTAAGTATGAGACACAATTTTAGTATTTATATATTTAATTTATTGAACTAAATAATATAGAGTGTAGACAGTAGAATGTTGGGGCTTAAAATCAATGTGAATTGCATAGTAACATATTGTTGTCCAATTCATTTTTACTAATATCTCTTGTCTTCTGATGATTTATTTGAGTATAGATGAAAATAATTGTTAGAATTTGTTCTTGTAGTATTTATACTCAAACTTCTGTCTACATTTATGGCTGATGTAATTTTTAAGCAAGTAAATATCTATTTGAATTTTTTTTCAAGCTTCTGTGATCTTATTTGCTCCAAATTCATGATTCTCATTATCGTGAATTTTTCACGTTTGGCAAGAAAACCTTTTGTTTGTTTCAAATGATTACATGCTTTATTATTACTATAATGCAGATTTCTGATTTGAACCTAAAGTTTGTCAAATAATTTTGTTCAACTGGTTGTATCTTGTGATTGATTATTAACATTGCACTTTGAAGCTACACAAGGATGCTACGAGGGTAACTCTGAAATTTTTCAGGTACGCGCAGATCAGAAGTTACAAAAGAAAATTAACAGTTTAATTTGAAAATACAAAGTATTTTAACAGAGCAGACGACTTTTTACTGACATACTTCAAATTGTTTAGAGTAGAATAAATTTTAGAAATGAAAATGGAGTTGACGCAAGAACATTATTGTTCCCCGAGTTTCTATGATTTTAAAGCTGGATTAAATCAAGAGGAATGCTTTTAATGGCTGCAATTAGCATTTGGTGATGAATCTCCTTGTCGTGCTACTATATTCATATGGTTTAAAGAATTTTGCAGCAGTCGCAATTATCTTCAAGATGTAGAACACACAGGAAGGCCGTGGTTGGCAATAATCCCAGATAATGTGTCTGCCACACAAAAAATTAATGAACGATAATCGCTGTACCTACCAAATGGTACAGAAGGAACTTAACATTGGATCCACAGCCATACTCAAAATTATTCATGAAGAATTAAGTATGAAAAAAGTAGTTTGCCATAATCTAACCGAACACCAAAAAGAGGAGCGTGTTGGAATCAGTAAAGAAACCTTAAATTTCTCTCTAAATGATGGTGGCCACCATATCATTTCTAAAATTATACTGGGTGATGAAACTTGCATGCCGTACTTTGATGTTCCAACACGTCAAGAACGCAAAGTATGGATCTTTGAAGATGATCCCAGGCAGACAATGGTGAAAAGACAATGAGCAATGAAAAAAGTAATATGTGCCGTTTTCTTCATAAGTACGGGATTGGTCAAATCCATCAAGTTGGAAGGATATAAGACAGTAACAGCAAACTGGTATACCCCTTAATGTCTTTCAGAAATTCTCCAAGAAGTGAATGTTAGTGGACTAATGTTTCACCATGACAATGCATCTTCCCATACAGCTGTATTGACAGTTGAGTTTCTAAAACAAAAACAAATTAAAGTGCTAAAACATCCACCTTATTCTCCAGTTCTAGCTATGTGAGACTTTTGGTTATTTTTTAATATGAAAAAGAACTTGCGTGGACATTGTTTTCATTTAGAAAAAGATTGATGTGGCTGTAAATGCATTTTTTTCATCAATTCTAGAAATGAATGGTTTGAGGCATTTAATCTGTTGAAAATGTGTCTACCAAAGGGCATTGATGTTGGAAGAGACTACTTTGAACACTCCTAAAATTTTGCTAGTGTAACTTTAAAAACCTAGGAGTATCTCAAATATTTCAGAGTGACCCTCGTATTGGCAAAGGACCTCATAATTCTGAGCCTCTGTCATCCTACAAGGATGATATCTGAGATGGCAGCCCACTCCAAACTGCCATCATCACACCAACATGAGGACTTGAAACCTGCTCATATTTAATGTGCATTAGTCCTTTTGCATAGCAGGTGTTCAATTTCAGGGGGGTGGGCTTCAGGCGAATTTGTGACTCAACAGAAACAATACTAGGCATGAGTTCATAATTTGGCATTCATTGTACCTTGTGAATTATGAGCAAGAAGATTTCTATATAATGGAACCATTTACATGTGAGGGAATAACCGGAACTGAACTTTTGTATGTGCATGCTTTGTTGCAAGTTATGGTGTTGGTAGGTCTCCTGCAACCATTAGTGAGCTGATATCGGTGTGAGTTAAGTGGATTGCTTGTGATGCTTTGTTGCTTGCATTCCTGTTTCAACCCTTTGGCGATTAGCGAGATGGTCAACCATAAAGAACTAAGAATGTAGGAAATTTTACTTTCTGTTAGGGATAACTGCAGCCGAGACCATTGGAATGCTTCAGCAATCCTTTAATGATGATACTTTTAGAAAATCATTGATCTACTAGTTGTTTTCCCCATTTCAAATCCTGCAACATGTCAACTGAAGACATGCTGCGCCCCATTCCACAAGAAGAAATGACGAAAACTTTGCCAAAATCAAACATGCAATTGACGAAGATCATCGAAAGACCTTTGACCAAGGAAACAAACGTCAGTTTTTTGGGGCCACTTGTATGTGTCTCAATTAAAGCATTTGTGTAACCAAACTATTACTTGAAAATATTGAGTATTTGCATACTTTATCCATTGTCAATGATTCAACTGACTATAAAATTTTGACCAAGAAGTAGAATCACTGAAAAAAAGGTTCAATGCTAAGTTAGGGTAATTTAACAGTTCATTTATTTCTTAATGGCTTAGATTCTGATGTATCTAAATTCTTCAATCTTCCTATTTGAATTTTTATTTTCCAAATAAACGTGCTTAGGTGAATGGTGTGTTAATATCACAGAAGATCATTCTGTTATGAGAATAGAATCAATTCAATTGGAGCTAAATTTGCTTACATTTTTAATATCTTAAGCGAAAACATAAGTTGAGTACTTATAAAAATTAAAAGCATGAGAGATGTATGTGTGCAGCAGACTTTTTAATAAATTTTTAGCAAATAGTTTGAACTGAACAGTTAGTTGAATACAAAGTAATAATTGAATAAAATGTTTAACCTCTTAAGTGTCGCCTGTTTGTATATCTGTCTCGCTCAATCGGTGCGCTATGTATCCCGGACATATATATGCCTGCCCTTCCAAAATACGATTCTTTGTGCGGCCATTAGTAAAACTATTTCGTAAACATTGAAATGCAATAAAATGACATTGGCAATGTTTGCAAAGGATTAACTATTTAAAAGTAAAATTTACTTGTTTATCCCCCCCCCCCCCGTAAACTTCATATGCGTTTCTGTGTGAAAAACGGCATTGGGGAGTGAATTGCATCACTTTTAATCGGCAAGGGGTTAAACCTTGTGTTATAAGTTATTAAAGATGGTTAAAAACACTTCATTAATTTTTTTATTAACAATGAATTGGTGTTTTTAATCATTTTTCAAAATCTTTGTTTCCATAAACAAAGATTTTCTGCATTTATTGATATTTCCCGATTTTTTTTAAAAAAAATTTCTTTAGTTAATAATAAACCTTCAGAGTGTTGGTTTAATGAATTTTTTTCGACGATTAACAACAAACATTAAATCAGCATTTCTATATTACAATATCAATTACTTTAAACAATTTTGTATTTCTTCACACACAGTACTCAAATTCAAATTGCCAGATCAATTCTCTAAAATTTAAATTTTCAATCTAATTACTCCTTACCAAGCAACAAAGTAAAATGAATCAATTCTATAAATCTAATTAGCAGTACTGAAGATACACATACAAATCAAAACAAACTCTAGCATTCCTTGATTAAACAATTTATCTCGATCCTTTCTATAAACAAAATCTGGTTTTTTTATTTGATCTATTTTTACTACTAGAATCCCATTTCTAGTTCTCAGTTAATTATTTTATGAGTCTCTTTACAGGTAAAATCTCAACTGAAAATTTATCTAGCACTTCCTTAATTATATGCAACACTTGTAATGAAATGCAGATAATACAATCACACTACAAATACCAAAACTAAATTCAAATTAAAAAATTATTTTCCTCAAATTATATATTAATTACTGAAGCAGTTATCAGTTAAATACTGTAGTAAGAAATTTATAAGGAAATTAAAAATTTATCTGCTATTTTAAATCTTTTTTCAGTTTTGTTGAAGTATTTCCACCTCTACTACTAAGTTTGCTTTTTGATAAAATACGTTTGTAAAAAGTTTAATTTTTTTAAATATGGAAGTTTTGCTGAAACTACATTATAATCTTTGAATATATGTTTTTAATTAACTTCTAATCAATTTAGGAAGTTGCGTACATTTTTCAACTGTGTTAAAACTTTTTGTTTTATTCACATATCTTCATTTTTCAATCATTAATAATGCAAATTTCTTGATCAATTACCCTTAAAGAAACTATTATCTGTATGTATTATATTTTTTTAGGAAATGAGAAGACGGCAAAATGAAGTAACTTTTGAACTTCGTAACAGTAAGAGAGAGAGAGATGAATCTTTATTAAAACAAAGAAATGTACCTCAAGCTGAGAGTACAGAAGAAAAAGATATTGATAAAACTGTGGGACATACTAGTTTAGAATCCATAGTAACTAATGCAAGTAGTTTGGAACCAGATGTGCAACTTTCTGCTATTCAAGGAGCAAGGTATTCATTTTTTTTTAGCATTAAAAAATCAGTTATTATAGTTTAGAATTGGTGAATACCAAAGTTTTAAAATGATTTAATATCCAACTACAACATTTAAAACTCAACAACCCGAGTTATAATTCTTTACTTGTGGTAGGGGGTAGGAAAATCTGCAAACTTAACTCTCTGAATTATTAAAATATCAATTTGCTAAGATTAGTATCCATAGTTTACATGGTATTGATGCATACTTATGAGGTATACAGAATTTTAAAAAGTAGCCTACATACACATGCTCTCTTTCTACTTCTATTATTCGTAATATTTCCATGTCACTTTGTAATGGTTGGTTGAAATTTTTGGGTTTTATGTTTTATTGAATAATTTTTCTCCATTTTTATTAACCTTTAAAACTTGAGAATGAAATGTCTCCTTATAAACTATGCATTCATTTTTTTTTAAAAGGTAGTTGACAGTAAAATACAACAAATGACATCAATACAATGGTAAAAGCGTAGTCTTGGGGCTAAGAATTACTTGTTTAAACATAATTTTGAGGTGCCAAACTGCTCTTCTATTTGCTTAACTTACCTGGCTAAAATAAGATTAAATGCAGTTTTTTTTTTAAAAAAACTAAACTTAATTTTTTGAATATAAACCCTGTAATCCTAGGGTATAAAACTAATTTACTTAAAAGTGTGTATATATAAATTTTTAAAAACTAAAATTAAGGTACTCTATGTTTGGGACTGTATTCTTTAACAAATTTTTCAAAATTGCATATGTTATTTAGTATCATCTGAATTAGAATTTACTTATGAAATTGTTTTTTAAAAATATTACTGTAAAACTTTTAAAATTCAAAATATTTGTAATTTTTCCTTTAATAAAATTATTTCCTATATATAATAGTATTTTGCCTATGTATATATACACTGCTGGCCACCGTAAATGCAACACCAAGAAAGACGAGATAGCACAACAAAATTTATTTTGTAGATAATATGTTAGTAGTTATCATAGTATCAAATGATTAAATTTATAGACTTCTGTGAAGTGTGGTTCCTGCCAGAATCAGTAGCCAGAGTAGCCGCCATTGTTGGAGATCACCGCTACCACACGCCTCAGCATTGATTCAAAGAGACTTTGGATGTGTTCTTGGTTTAGAGCAGACCAAGCAGCTTCCACACGTTGCCAAAGTTGATCTGGTGTGGCAGCTGGGGTCGTAATCTGGTTCAATCGTTGAGCAACCACGGACCACATGTTTTCTATCGGCGAAAGATCCGGAGAGCGAGCCAGCCAGGGAAGCAATTCAATCTGGTGATTGACGAAGAACCTTTGGACAATGCGTGCCACGTGTGGTTGTGCATTATCCTGTTGAAATATGGTTGTGGCCAAGTCCTGAAGGTCAGGAAGGACAACTGGCTCCAGTACCTCAGAGATGAAGCGCTGGCTGCATAAAGTATCGGCAATGCGTACTAGAGGAGTGTGAGAGTGATATCCAATACCACCCCATTCCATAATACCCGGTGCAGGACCAGTGTGGTGGTGCATTACGCAGCTGTTCAGCTTCCTCTCTCCACGGTGTCTCCAGACTCGAATCCGACCATCATGGTGTTGCAGACAGATGCGCGACTCGTCAGTAAAGACAACTTCCTCCCATTCTGCCGCCCACATCCTTCTTTCATCGCACCATTGGCGGCGGAGACGTCTGTGGTTCTGCGTCAAGGGTAGACCAAGCAATGGCCGTCTTGCTGACAGACCACTCTGTTGTAAATGGCGTCGAATGGTACGCTCAGACACTGAATGATGCGTTACAGACTCAATGTACTGTGCTATGGTTCGTGATGTGACTGAGCGATCCGTCACTGCCATGCGCACAATTTGCCTGTCCTCACGTGAAGTTTTGCACTGAGGTGGATGCGATCGACCTCGTCGGTCCGTCGCACCCTCCTACATCCAACGGTCACATATCCGCATTACAGTTGTTTGGTTTCGTCCAACACCACTACCGATTTCCCTGAAAGGTAATCCACAATCTCGGTAGGCCTCTATCCTTCCTCTGTCGAACTCGGATACTTGATGAAAAGCTGATCGCTGTTTTCTAAGAGACATAACATCGTTTTTTGTAAAAACCGCAAGAAAAACACAATTGCCGAACTTGAAATCGTCGAAGTCTCCAAGCCTTAAATAGCGCTTTGAGGTGGCGCCACAGGCATGCGTGATGTGTGTCTGCACTGAAATTCTAATCATTTGCATATCTCACCTCCGCTAATGCATGTTGTAAATTTCATGTTGTTTGCATGCTTCCTTCAGGGTGTTGCATTTAAGGTGACCAGCAGTGTAGTTATAACTTCAATACATTGCCAGAACTAGAATTTTTGACGAATTCATGATATTTTCAGAATTGCTGTCATTTGAAATGACTTAATGTTTTCTGTTAACAATTTATCTATTCTAATACCATTAAAATATTAATAAATCTATATCAAAATTGTAGATTTCAGAAATGGTAGTTTTGGTACTCAAGAACAACATGAAAAACGTTTCTACCATTTTTTTTAATGTAATAAGTTTTTTTAATGTATTGAGTTATCTAATTTCAAAAGTTGTAATTCTTCAGAACTCCTTTTAAGAAAAACATTCACACAAAACCGTCAACTTTTATTAGTTGCAGGTCTTTTCAAAAATTGAATTTTCTATAGTTTTATTATTATTTTATCTGGCCAGTCAGTCCACAACATGTGTAAAATCATAATAATTAAATGCCTGAATTGTATGCTGACCAGATATCATCTAAAAATATTAAATGCATTAGATTATTGAACTCCAAAATGCAAAATATGTAATACATACAGTGGTGGCTAAAATTGTGAACACTTTTGGAAGTTTTTTTAAAATTTGTATGCTTATAGAAAAAGATGCATTTCACAAAACGCAAAGCCCCTGAGGGGGCTCACCTTGTTTAGGTGAGTACGGGTGTCACAATCCCGAGGTGCCCTAGTGATCTTTTCCTTTTCCGACGGGGTTTACTGTCTTTGGTAAACACGGGCTTCACGAACCCTGGGTACCCTATTGATCCTTCTCTATTTTCGACCCTCTTTCTTGTCATTCAATTCATTCTTTCTTTCTCTTCCCGTCTAGACCACAGATATTAAAACAAATGTTTGGCGCAGTATAGCCGAAATCAGCTCTTGCGCCAGTAAACCCCAAAATCACTCACTCGCTCACAAAACGCAAAGTCGTATATATCATTTTAAAGATTTAATATTAAATTCAATTGGAAAAAAAATTGAAGTATTTGCAAAACCAAAAGTCTAGCTGCAATAATTTTCAATATACATTAGATGCTGATGGTAGCAAAGAGTAATCGCTTAGTAGGAGAGTCATTTCTTTCTTTCTGCTTCACATCGATGTTTCATTGAGCTGGCGATAGTTGAGCTCTTGCTCAGTTATTACATCATAGCACGAAACAATTTTAGTCTCGATTAGCTTCTTTTTATTTGATGGGTGACTTCTTCAGACATGAATTTTCAAATGGTGATACAAGTGTTTGATGGGATTGAGGTCAGAACTGTTTCCTGGCCAAAATAACAATTGAATGTTCTTTGTATGAAACCACTCTTTCAATAATTTTGCTATGTATGTGGCAGAGAGCAGGGGAAAAAATGAAGCATTGTTTGGAAAGAGATGTGATGGAAAGTAGTTAGGGTTCTTGTCTAGTGTCAGAGTATTTTTGACATTCAATGTCGCATGGATGACAGGAAGGGATCAATACCTTCTGATGACATGCATAAAAACTAAGATTCTAAAAACTAAAATCATAAAAACAGATTCTTCAGTTGCCCTGAATGCAGTCAGGATGTAGCTTTTCTATTCTACATATTTTTCTTGTTACTTATGCCGCCTGTTCAACAGTAACATCAGATCAAGGCCCACGAAATTCATTGTGGCAAGGGGCTAGGTATACGCATTTTGTTGAGCTTTGAGCACTATACATGTGACAGTACGATTTGGCTGGGTTCCACCCCAATTTTGAGGGAGGACACCCTGGATATGGTCAGAGGTCTCCCACCTCTTTCTCTTCCACCAACCTCACAAGATGACATGCAGCTCGACGTACCTCCATTTTTACCACAAAGGTAGTATATATTTACGAACATCCATGCCTTCTTTGGGATTCGAACCCCGGCCCTATTGCACAGCAATCAGTTTCACTATACCGGATAGGTGGCTACATATTTTTGCCCATCACTATCGAAGAACGATATCTTAAGTTTCATCGCTCCATATAACTTGTAACCACTTATTATATGTCCAATTAATGTGTTACTTTGTTCACTGTTGTCTGTTTTGCCCTGCTGTAAATTGAGAAATCCTTTTTCATGGAATTCTATTTTATAGTTTGTCTGTCAATCTTTTTCTGATTGTTCTTGATCTGACAAAAATACCAGCATCACTCGTATCACTTATGGTGACCATTCCTGATCTTCGATACTTAGCCTTTTTATTCTTCTGTCATCAACAGATGTGGTGCCCTTTTTCCGCCTTTTCTTGCTTTGACTTTTACTGAATTTGTCTTCTGATATCGTAAACCAAACTTTTGGGCTCCAGATGTAGTCACTGAACCACCCACTTGTCTTCCAATTTCAGTTAGAAAAGACCCCTTTTTCTCATAGCCAAATAATCTTCCATCTCTTTCTGGGTGTCAAATCTACTTTTTTATTTGATATCATTGCGTCTTGATTAAATATTATTGTCTTAGCCTGGAAACAGACCTGACCTCAATCCTATCGAAAACTTGTAGCTTGGTGCTATAAGTTTTTGATAAGATTGAGAGGATTCCATAGAGAAAAGGGAACTAAGCGAGGCTATAATTGTTTGCTGTCATCATATAATAACAAAGAAAGAGGTAAAACTATCGCCAGCCCAATCAACCATCGATGTGAAGCTGTAATTAAGAGTAAAAGCTACACTACTAAGTACTGATAACTCACTGCTATCATCAGTACCTAATGCATATCAATAATTATTACAGCTTAATTTTGTTTTTTGTATTGAATTCAATATTAAATTTTTTTTTAAATTATATGTGTATGACTTCGCATTTTGTGAAGTGTAAAAATTTCCAAAAGGGTCAAATTTTGACTATAACTGTTTCTGTATATCCCCAGAGTACATGTGTTTCCATGGTTTGATAAAGAGATACAAACAACCATTGAAGCATTCATTAGGGTTTTGAGTTTTGGACATGGAGACATTTACTAAATAAATTTTTATTGCCTTTAGGGATACTTTGATTAAATTCTGTTGCATAAGCAGTAGCATTTTGATAATCCTTAACATCAACTAAATTTCTTTTTTGGACAATGGACATTCATTGACTATACTGCTGAACAGCAATGATAAAAAGCAGGCACAACAGCATTTTGCATTCTAGGCAAATCATCAGCATTGTTTCATGTTGCAATACTGTAAAATTTTTGAAATTTTTTTATACATTTGTCTGCTAACTTACCTTTTCCTCCAAAACTCCTTTTTTGACAGTATTTAAGTTTATAAATGTAAGTTCCAACTTTTTTTCAATATACCCAATGCACTTAAGCTTGACAGCATTACTTTTGCCATGTCTTTTACAACTGTATATTCTTAAGTCACGACCATTATTGAATAATGGGTACTTCAGTAGTGTGTATCTCAAGTGGCAAGAGTGCTCGGATGCAATGTGCTGCAGCAAATTCTATGTGGTGTCAAGAACCAAAACGGTTTGGGGAACAAATTTGATCTTTCAATAAATGTGAGTTTTTATTTTGAATGTATATTCTAAAAATTTTTGTAATTTCTACATTTACAACTTTGCCTGTATCATTTCATAAAGCTGCAACATACTCATTGTACCACATATTACCTCGATGTGTTGCAAAATGCCATCACTAAATAATCCACAATTTGTAACATCTTCCCTTTCATCATTCTGTTCTTTCCCCTCAGGGGGCTCACCTTCTTTAGGTGAGTACGGGTGTCACAATCCCGAGGTGCCCTAGTGATCTTTTCCTTTTCCCACGTGGTTTACTGTCTTTGGTAAACACGGGCTTCACGAACCGGGGGTACCCTAGTGATCGTTCTCTATTTTCGACCCTCTTTCTTGTCATTCAATTCATTCTTTCATTCTCTCTTCCCGTCTAGACCACAGATATTAAAACAAATGTTTGGCGCAGTATAGCCGAAATCGGCTCTTGCGTCAATAAACCCCAAAATCACTCACTCATTCTGTTCTTTTATTTTGGAAGCTGTTATATTCAGCGTATCCTGTGCAATTGATGAAAGAACTTTATGTAAAGATAAGCAGCTTCTTTTCAGTTCCTGAAAGCTGACCGATAAGCAGGGCATATCTAATGCAGCTCGTTTCTTTGCAGTAATATGACATTATTCTATTAGCCATATCCCGAGAACAATCTAAAAATTTCATTTGTCTTTTTTCGTTGTTAGGAAACCATTTATGAAACTGCTATTTGTACATTTTAGAACCATATTTGGAAGAAAACTCGTACATTTGGCCAAGCTGCATCAAATACTAGTAACTCCTGTGCCAATAAAATCAACTAGCTTTGTCTGTAATTTCAAGTAATTTTTTCTGCATGAAACATCTTTATTGCTAAAGGAAAATTAACTTTTATCGATGGTGTGGGTAATCGAATGTTTTTTCTGCCCAATAACTCCTCTTGTGTATAATGTTAAGTGACGAACTCTGAAATATGTTAAGTGTCAAATAATTCTATGCCTCAAGTTGTAGATTCAAATTACTAATTTAAGAAGAACATTTTTATTTTAAAAAATTATGTAAAAAATTATTTTTGTTTGTGCAAACTGAAAGAGGGATAAATATGGTTACAGGAACTATTAGGGTTCATTCAAATGAAACTTGGTCACAGTGCCTCTAACCTTGCATTACACATAAGGTGACATCACATAATTGTGTGTAGGGTGGCACCATCTCTCGGTAGAGATACTGATGCGTGCACAACGTTTGTAGTTTCATAGCAATAATGTGGTTTAATGCCAAAGAGCAGGTCACACAAATTATCGTCCACTACTGAACATGCAGGCAAGTAAGAAGGAACAATGAGGAGTGACTTGATTTTTAGTGGCGGAGGGAGTTGGAGGCCGTGAAGTGAATCGACAAATGAAGGCTGTGTAGGGTGAGTACAGTCTGTCCTTCAAGTGTTTTTGAATGGTGCGGAAGATTCCTTGAGGGTTACGAGTTACTGGAAGACAATGCTCAACCTGGACAGGCTCATCATGTCATCACACCGGAAATGATTGCGGGGGTGAATGCTTTAGTCTTGGACAACTACAGAATCACCATGAACAAGATTCTTCAGTTACTGGGTATTAGCATGGATACTACTCGCACCATAATGCATCAGCACTTCAACTTTTGAAAAATATGTATGCAGTGGGTTCCCCACCAACTGAATGCCGAACAGCACAACACTCGAATGGCACTATCTTTGAGTCATCTGCCACATTATCATGAGGAGTAATACAGCTTTCCCTCACAAATTGTCACTGGTGACAAAACATGGTGTCACCATTCTGAACAGGAAAGCAAGCAGTGGAAACCTGTGACTTCACCACCTCCAAAGAAATCAAAGGCTGTGCATACCAGTTCTGGTAAGGTCATAATGTCCTTTTTTTACCACAAGGGTTCACTGTTTATAGAGTTCTTGGAATGGGGAACCACCATCAAAATACCCTGCGTTATCAAACTTCTTAACAGAACCTTGAATGAGCCATCAAGTCGAGCACCCGGGCATGTTGTCCCATGGCTTTACTCTCCTGCTTGATAATGCTTGCCCACACATGGCCAATGCAGTGAAGATGACATTGCAGAAGTTTCAGTAGGAAACGCTGGAACATCCACCATACAGTCCAAACCTTTCACTGTGTGATTTTCCTGTTTTTGGTCCTCTAAAATGAGCTAATCGTGGACATTGATTTACAACGTATGAAGTGTGACTGGCTCCTGGCCTGGATATGACAGCAGCGTACTAGCTTCTTCAAAGATAGAATCGACTGTCTTGTGTCGTAATTGGATAAACGTCCCTACTATTTTTGAGTATGTGTACTGTGTATAATTACATTTTTTAGTTAATCAAATGATTACCATTACTTTCCACTAGTGACCAGGTTTCATTTGAATGCCCCTTATATATTCCCTTTTCTTTAGGAAAATAAGATTTGATTGACCCCTTAACTGCCCAGGGCGTACGTAAACATCTTTCAAAAATACGATAATTTCTTTGCGCTGCTATCAGTAAAACTATTCTGAGGGCTTTGAAATGCAATAAAATGCCACCGAGAGCATTTGTGAAGAATTTACGTATTTGAGAGGATTTGATTTATCTAAGTGAAAAACAGTAGCACAGGCAAGCTAATGGCGTAACTTTAAATTGGCAGTTAAGGGGTTAAGTGATTGATATGGATTAGTTCAGAAAAGCTGCATATTAATCTGAAAGTTGTTTAAGAGAAACCTTGGTAGATTTTTCAACTAAGCCTTCATTCTCTAAGAGACAGCCCCTTGCAGTAGAAAAATGGATCACTTTTAAGAATTATATTTTTGTAAAATTAATGATATACTTGTGTATAATATATATGCGTAGTATGATTCAAAAGCTTAAGGACAAGGTGTGGAAAACCTTACCTTGAATGGTTCAGAACACCAAAACACATCCATCTTCAAAGTAATCCCGTCCTCTTGGCCGACGATACATTTCTGCCATTGTTCGTATGTCTTCTGAAAGCCATTTTATGCAACCTCTCGTAATGCCTGTGATTTGTCTTTCACCTCATCTGATGACACAAAACGGCATCCCTGTAAATTTTTTTCATCAATGGGAACTGGCAAGTCAAACGGGGCTAAATCTCGTGAATAGGAGAGAGTGGAAGCACGTCAGTGTAAATATTGGGGAGGAACTTTTACTATAATTGGGATCGATATGCTGGTGTGTTGTCATACAGAAGATACCAGTCATCACTGTCGGAACTGATGCCGTTTACGACGAATGGATTCATTGAAACGACCTCTTCAAAAAGGGTGTAGTGACAGTGATTTGTGCAAGTATTTAGTGACAACCTTTTCTAACGCATTCGGACACCAATGCAACATTTTCCACATTCCTTTGAAGTCAGAGATCGTCCAATGTCTTCGTTGTTTTCGATGGATTACCGTCCCTCTTTAAGACGCTGATGCCATTCGTAAACCTTGGACCTCTAAGGGCGGGTTGGGAGAGTCTATTTCAAATGGTTTAACTTTAGGTACTTGCTTAAGTCATCAGTAATGGCAGCAGTCCCCGAATTTTGGGGATCATACTGCGTATACATATATTCAGTGGTGGCAAAAAGTCCTGAACACACTCATTTTTTAGTGTAATTTTTGTGTTTCACTTCCTTTTTCGTTCTGAAATTATCACACTATCTTAAATATTGTTATTGATTTTAATGTATTTTTTTATGCTGATTTCAAATCTACTACTAGTTTCTTAATGACTAAAATAGTTTTTGTAGTAAAGCTGCCTAACACAATAATGTGAAATAAGTGCAGAATAAAACAATATAGAATAACATAATATGCAAAGTAAAATAACACGAAAATTGACAAATACGGTATATTTAATAAGCATTTTGAAAATAGCATTGTTGTCACATGTTAGAAAATCAATATTTTATGGGTCAGCCGTTTGCTTTAATTACAGCTCTACATATTTTTGGCATGGAATGCACCAATTTCAAAAGAAGATCTTTCTTGACAATATGGTTGAAGGAAAATATTAAAGCTTTAATTAATTCACGTTTGTTTGAAGGTTTTTCTTTGAAATTTCATAACCAATTTTAAACCATAAGTTATCTATTGGATTAAGGTCGGGAGACTGTCCTGGCCAGTTGATTCTATTCACAGTATGGTATTTCAACCATTTCTGGACTACCTTTGCACGATGACAAGGGGCGTTATCGTCCTGAAAAATCCATGACTGATTCCCAAAAAGATCTCTCGCAGTTGGTAGCAATTTATTTTGTAGTATTTCAATGTAATCCATGGCTTTCACTGTTCCGCTAATGATGTGAAGTCTTCCAACACCATGAGAAGACATACAACTCCATACCATCACTTTTGTCGGGTACTATACTGTGGGCTTCAGACACCGAGGGCTGAATTCCTCATGAGTGTTAAAAAATGAGTGTGTTCAGGACTTTTTGCCACCACTGTATATAATCCATAATAATATATACAAATAGTTGTAAACCTAAGTATAACCAGTCAAGACAGAGAATGAAATATTAGCCACAATAGTACAATAGCAAACTCTTGGCCTTGGGAACCAAAATTGCACATTAAAACAAAGTTTTGTGACTAGTCAACCTTCACCTGTAATTCGCCTATATACTGGTCCATAGGGAAGAGAAGAAATATTAAGAGAAATATAATTATTACAAGTAAAGTACACAATACTATTAATATATTATGATAAAATTTAAGACTACGAATTACTGTCTAGTATAGAATTAAAATCGATGTGATAAAACTAGAATACAAAACTTAGTGAGCACAGCATACAGGGGTTAATGTTTCCCACCAAATACGAAGGCAGTATGAGCAGTGCTGCATAAAGTAAAATTAGTTAATTATGATAAAATAATGGTAAATATATGTATATATATTTAAAACCGTAAATATTGATTTAAAGTTTATTGAAAAATAGTAGGACTTCATAAACATACAGATTGATACTGAAATAAAGTAGAGTAGTATTAATTTGAAACATGTAGCACCCATATCTTTTGATTAACTGTATATTTAATTTTTGAAAAAAAACCACCTAATGCGAATATTATTACATTTTGTCATATCTCTGAGAACCATTAGAAATATAATTGTAAAGAAAATTAGCAGGATATGCATGTACAATACAATGACTAATAAAGTCATTAAAATTTAAAAATATATTAGATTTATCGCTATCTAATACATTATTACGATATAGTTAAAAATAATTTCTATATATATATATAGAAATTGATATATATTAGAATTCCAATATGGCACTTTAAGAATGAAAATTAAAAGCACCTCTTTTATCATAAATAATACTGTCACGTAGATCGGGGTTAGAGGATTTATGTAAAAGCAGTCGTAAGCAACAAAACAGTTCTTTGCAAACGTTGCATATTTATTGGCGTAAATCAATCCTTAAAAATACAGGATTCAACAGCAAAGTTCACAGAATAAATAACAGAAGGATTTCACACCTTCAACAGCACTCGGACACAATAAGCAGTGTCTAAAATACACGTATGTCTAAGCTTATTCATAAGCGCAGCCGAGCTAATCACGATCAAGGCAAGTTCACGAATCGCTAGTCAAAACCAGACTGACTCTTGCGGCGAGTATCACTCTATTTATAGCCGGGGCGGAAAGATTCGCTAGCGACATAGATCGTGAAATTAGTGGATTTATCTACTAATTTCTAGAAGAATCCAGAGGGTCCCGAACTCGCCAACATGATCGCCAAAGTCGCAAACTTGGCCCTATCACCAATATTTCGCCAAGTTCCCATTCAATCGCCATTATAACGTAAGGGACGGTGTTGCTTCTGAATATTACAACTTTAACAGGAAATAAATATAGTATAGAGTAATATAAAGGCATTGCACATCCAAATACAAATTATTTACATTATTTTATACAAAATTCGTAACAAAACTTTGGAATTTATAATCCTTAATGTACAATGATACATCTGAGTAATTAGTTTTAAATTGATTATTAATATTTTAACTAGGGTTAAGTAATCGGGATAAAAGTTAATATTGGGGTTAAAATTATTATTTTTACCAAAAACAATTAGATCATTTATGTATCTAAAAATAAATATAAATGAGCCCAACTATTGCTAGCAGGGACACCTTGAGGCAAACCTTTAGTTTGTTTATACAATAAACCATTAAAATTAATGTAATTTTCTTTTAAAACTAAATCTGAGAGTTTTAATTTGTGAAAATTAATAGTAAGATTATAATTACTGTGATTTTCTAAAATTACCTTAATAATAACAATGCTATCAATGGAATTGAATAATCTTTAAAATCAAAACAGTAAACGGAATAAATATTTTTATTTAAAAAAAAAATTTATAATATCTTTACTATTTTTAATTATAGCTTTATTATTTTGCTTGTTGATGAAGTTTTGTAGAATATTATGCAGCATTTTATCTGCAGTAGTGATATGTTTTAAAACCATTTGTTACTGTGTGAAATTTAATAGGATTTTTATGGATATATATGGATTTTCCATATTTTTTGTTAAAATATATATGAAAACTTAATCTTTAGAATGCAAATACCAAATTTTCTCTATATAGCAATATTACAATTACTTATTTCTTTTTGTCAAGCCCAATCTTTTAAAAGATCATTGTTCAAGAAGTGTTCATTTAGCATCTATACAAATAAATAAAATTGAAGTGTCTGTTTGTAATTTCAAATTAGCAGCTTTTTACTTAATGCACTAAAAGTATATACGGTACTCATAACAAAAAACCAATTTTTAAAATTTTTGTCTGTCTGTCTGTTTGTTCCGGCTAATCTCGGAAACGGCTGGTGCGATTTTAAAAATTCTTTCACTAATGGAAAGCTACATTAACGGGGAGTAACATAGGCTATATTTTATTCCCGTATTCTTACAGGAACTATACAGGTGAACGTGAAACTGAATGCCAAGATGAACGCCAAGCTGAGCTAATGAAGTCGTTGTTTTGGTTACTGGCGACCGATGGCCTTCATGAGACATAATACTGTTACGCGCACATGATAATATGCTGACACGTGCCATAATTTTTTTTTAGGATAGTTATCTCACTGTTCAGTTAAGTAGAGCATCGGCTGTTTCGAATGCACTTTTAAAAATAATAAATCAAGGCTTCATAAGCAAAAAGCAATGCAAGAAACAAAAAATTGATAAGTTTTACGGTTAGTTTTAATCCTTTCTTTTTTACATTTTTAGTCACATTTAAACAATAGTTATTATAATCCCAATCTATATCTATACAAATAAATAAAATTGAAGTGTCTGTTTGTAATTTCAAATTAGCAGCAATTGTTTGTGGGGGCGGGGGTTTAAGGGGCGTTAGAAATTCCGATTTTTAAGTTATTAGACGTACAGTCTTGCAACTTAGTAAGTACATTCCTCTCATAGGGTAGAGATACGCTACAAAATGGGTTTCGTGAAAATTGCCCCCAAGTGGCGTTGAGGGGACTTAAGGGGCATTATAGATAATTATTTCCATTTTTAAACTATTAGATGCACAGTCTTTATATTTGATAAGTAGATTTCTTTTATAGAGTAGAGATCAGCTATAAGAAGGTTTTGTGAAAACAGACCTCTAAATGGCGTTGCGGGGGATTTAGTGGCGTACTAGATAAATATTTTCGTTTTTAAACTACTGCACCTCCCTGCTTGAAAATTGGTAGGAATGTTTCTTTCATGGAGTAAATATCCGCTACAAAACAGGTTTGGGAAAAATTTACCCCCAAGGGGTGTTGCGGGGTGTTAAGGGCAGATATAAATAATTTCTATTTTAAACTATTAGACGCACAGTTTGAAATTTGGTAAGCAGATTCCTCTCATAGGATAGAGATACACTACAAAATGTGTTTTGTGAAAATCGACTCCTAGGCCGCGTTGCGGGGGTTCAAGGGGCGTTATTGATAAATTTTTTTTCATTTTTAATTTATTGGACGCACAGTCTTCAAATTTTGCTAAGCAGATTCCTTTCATAGTGTGCAATTCCCCTGCAAAATTGGTTTTGTGAAAACAGACCCAGAAGTGGCGTTGCGGGGGCTCAAGTGGCGTTATACATAATTATCCCCATTTTTAAACTATTAGACGTACAGTCATGAAATTTGATAAGCAGATTCCTTTCGTAAAGTGGAGAACCCCTACAAAATGGGTTTCGCGAATATGAACTACCAAGTTTAATTTCGGGAGATTAAGAGGCGTAATTGATAAATATTTCCATTTTAAACTATTTGATCATCCTGCTTGAAAATTGGTAGGCATGTTCCTTTCATGGAATAGAGTTCCTCTAACAAAGAGTAAAACGAAAATTGACCCCCAAGGAGGGTTGCGAGGGGTCAAGAGGAGTTACAGAAAAAAATTCATGTTTTTAATTTTTAGACCCATATACTTGAAATTTGTTAAGCATGTTTCTTTTGTTGAATAGGGATCCACTAAGAATGTATTTTAAGCAAATCAAGTTGTGGGGGGGGGTGCAGGGGGTTACTGGGACGTATTGACGAAAAAAATTACTTTTTTCGAGCTACAAGAACTATAATAATGAAATTTGGTTTTCATTTTTCTTTTGTTGAGTTGAAATCCGCTAAGAGCGGTTATTTTGGAAAACGGCTCTCAACGGGATTACGGGGATATTGATAGTAAATCTTTTGTTTTTTTTTCTGTTAGATTTAGACTTGAAATTTGGCTTGCATGTTGAATTTACGGAGTAGAGATCCACTGAAAATTGGTTTTGCGGGAATCCACTTGGTTTCTGGGTTACGAAAGAGTAAACATCATTCTATGCTTCAATTTTAGAGATTTTTAGAAAACACAAATTAGATGAGTTCTGCCCCTTTTTTTTATAAACAGGCGACAGTTATAGGTATAAGTATATTTTTCAATACAATCGAATTCTTAATGCAGGATTTAGATATCTATAATTTATACATATATATAAGCAGTAAAAATTTATAAAACATGATGAAATTCCCAGCGAAGCGGGCGGGTAACAGCTAGTATTATTATAAAAATGTTTGCAACGCCACTAATTTTTGTTTCTAGTTTTACCAATTTTAATACGTCATTTAGCGTTATAGCTTGTGAATGTAGTAGTCTTTTTTTTCCTCTCTTGTGGATTGCATTTTTTCATGTAAGTTTTTGCTTTATTTTTCCTTTTCAAAATTATTTTTTATTTTCATCTAGTTAAGAATCATTTCCTTTCATATTTTATATTTATTTTATTTTCTGTCAGTTGAAATTACTTGTGGTTGGTTTTAGGCCTAACTTTTCAATATGGTTATGTTTTGCTATTATGGCGAAAATTTCTGCTGTAGGGGGAAGGTTAGATTCATAAAATATATTTAACCTTAATTTTGCTGGTCCTAATTCAGCAACAGCATTAAAAATGATAATAGGTCTCCATTTTAGTCCATTGATTCTTCTGGTTTCTTACATTTTAAAGTTCTAACTCTATTTCATGCTATACATACACTTACTTAATTCTTGTACAATATACTTTTCCATCATTTTTTATAGTTATGTTTCTTGAAATCTGGTTTGTATCTTCTAGCTTTGTTAATGGTATAATTTAGTATTATCATTTTATAATACTATTTATATACTAGTTGACCCGGCCACGCGTTACTGTGGCTTTGTTTTCATACGTTAGTTCAATGTTACCTAAGCTATTCAATGCCGTCAAATTAATTTTCGTTTACAATTTTGGAGGGTTGAAATAAAGTATAAAACATAATAATTTTAATTTTGCACTTTATTCATCTCCTATTTGAGTGTAGTATAATGCATGAATTACTAACAAAGTCGTTAAGTAACAAATGTGTGAAGATTTAATTTTATTAATGTGGTGAATAACGTTGATTCTTTGCAATTTTTAAAATTTTTATCATTTTAAAGTATAACAACAAATAGTTTTATACAACTAATGACTAAAAGGTGCACAATATTTTTCGGGAACCCATATTTTGCTAACTCCAATAAATTCAACGGTTTCCGCATACGTGAGTATGTAACATCTAGTTGCCCATTCGAGAAACATGGATTTTTTAAGTCCAAGCATCAAATGAATTTTGTTTGGGTTTCAGATTCATTTATGGTCATTGCAAAAGCCAAACGAATCGGGAATTGAAGCTTTTTGAATGGTATTGGAGATTCTGACAGTATGAGTAGAATACGGGGCAAAAGATTCTGTAGTAGCAGAACCGAATTTTCGTTTAAACTTTATAGTCAAAATGTTTGCTTCAAGAAGTTCCCGGTATAATTCTTTTGATGATCAAACGTGCACAGTTGCATTATCTAGGTGAATTTTTTAAGTTACGCAGTTAATAACCAGGAAACCTACCGAAGATTATGTGGTTACATGCCTGATACGTCTAGAGAATTGAAAAACTCGGTTGGAAAATTTATGGTTTTCTTTTCTTCAACAATAGTGTTGATTGGTTTAAAAGGTGTTGGATCAACTGGCAACAACCCTGTATCTGGAAGTTTATTTCATCACAATCAACATTTTTTTCTGATTAAGTAACAGGATTACGGAGGCAATAATTATCTAGATAATTATGCATTATATCCGGAAAGACTCTAAATCAGTTCCTTTTTACTTAAAGAACATTGCAGAAATCATCTGGTTATTTCATGCATTATGTATTGGGATGAAGTTCTACTTCACCATTTCTAATATTCAGTAGTCAGTTAGGAAATATTTGCTCAGATTGATCATCTTGCAAATGTATGCACGTGTTTATGGTCAGTCGAAGTGTTTTCATGTTTTGCCATAAAAAAGATTGTTTTAAACAAGCGTTAATCTCATGAGCAAAAGTAGAGCGTGTAATGGCTATTAATGTCTGTCAGAAATCACCAGACAGTAATACATTAGCAACACAGAATATTATCTTGTTGTCATTTAAATCTTGCAAAGTTCTATGTAATGCTTTGAGTGAATGTTTATGGGTGATGGTACATGGATTGAATTCATTTGCAATGCCTTAGCCAATCTACTCTTTTTTTTTTCAATGGTACACGTTGCATCTTGTATTTTATGAATGTCCAATGGCAGCTGATGCGGAATGTGCAGTTTTTCCACCATCTAACAAATTGACAACAATGCCGGAAGCAATTTCCTATTGCAATCATATTTTCGCACGACTTCAACTGAAAGATTAGTTGCTATAGGGAATGAAAATCCTACGGTGGAACTCAAACACAAAGCCCCCTCAGGGGGCTCACCTTCTTTAGGTGAGTACGGGTGTCACAATCCCGAGGTGCCCTAGTGATCTTTTCCTTTTCCCACGGGGTTTACTGTCTTTGGTAAACACGGGCTTCACGAACCCAGGGTACCCTAGTGATCCTTCTCTATTTTCGACCCTCTTGTCATTCAATTAATTCTTTCTTTCTCTCTTCCCGTCTAGACCACAGATATTAAAACAAATGTTTGGTGCAGTATAGCCAAAATCGGCTCTTGCGCCAATAAACCCCAAAATCACTCACTCACTCAAACACAAAGCCATTTGACCTCATTCCAGCAATATCCAGAAAATGTACAGAAGCTTTTGAAATCCATATCCAGATTCTCGTTCCTACCCCTAGAAGCACTTGGTACCCAATTTCGACGCTCCTGTAAGTTCAGTCTCAGAAGGGGGACATTACGGTCGGCTGGAATTATCCGGCAAAGTTACGGGAGATTCTAAAATCTGATTTTAGATTATTCTTGTTTCCCATCCAGAAAAGCACCAGGAAAGCATTTCTCTCTCTTCGAGAATTTTAAAGCAAGCTCTTTCCACAGTTCCTGCAAAATACTTTAGTTTGGCATTATTTGACGTAGATATAAGATTATCTTGAATTGGATTGAAAATATATTCAGATCGGCAGTTCCGAAATACAATCAAGACCCACTTTTTGTGTCTCTACGTCAGCAATTTAGGCTGGTACTGCTGTCCGAGAATATTCCGATTCCCCGCCATTATCTGGCAAAAATACTGGAATTTCTATATTTCGATTTCAGACTTGCTTAAACCATCTCAAATTACACCAGGGATACACTTTTCCCGTGCCAAGACTTGGGTGAGCCCCGATTTGCGTAAAAGACGGTCATCTGAATTATCCGGAAAAGTTATTGTTATTTTTCAGATTGAATAACAGATTCAGATTATCTATTTTGAAATGCACCAGGGACCAAGTTTTCACGATCCAAGGCCAGCCCCTGCTACGGTGTCTAAAATACGGTCGACTGGCATTATCCGGAAAAGTTATCGAAACTCCTAAAATTCAATTTTAGATTCTCATTTAACACTCCAAAATGCGCATGGAGCTGACTTTTGATGCTTCTTCGCGAGCAAGTTCAGTCGCTAGAGAGAATGAAAATCCGGATGCAGGACTCGAATCGTATGCCTTTTCTCCTAATTCAGACAATATCCGACAAGTTTAGGAGTTTCTGAAATATGATTTCAAATTATCGTTTCCCGCCCCTAGATACAACTGGAGATTACTTTTGTGTCCCTGAGCCAGCAAGTTCAGTCCCTGGAAAGGGCATTAGGGTCGTCCGGCATTATCTGGCAAAGTTGCAGGAATTTCTAAAATTCGATTTCAAACTCTCGTTCACCATCCCGAATTGCAACAGAAACGCACTTTTCCCGCACCAAGACATTAAGTGTAAGCTCCTGCCACGGTTTGTGTAATAAATGGTCATCCTGAATTATCTGGCAAAGTTATTTCTCTGATTGGATATCAAATTCGGATTATCCATTTTGAAGTACGCCAGGGTCCAAGTTTTCACGATTCACAGCCTTTAATGTAAGCCCCTGTTACCGTGTGTCTAAAGTATGGTCGGCCGGCTTTATCTGGCAAAGTTATAGTTATTTTTGGAAACTGACTCAAAAATCTGATTCCACACCCCGAAATACTCCAGGCACTTAATTTTCGTGCATTTGGCTTGCAATATCTGCTACCACAGACACATGAGCATTGCCACATTTTGCAATTATTCCCTTACGGGAATCTGGCAACGTGTTTTCTAGATTCTTCACATTTCCGGCAATAAAAAAAATTATGGCTTCATTAGTTGAAATAAAAACTATCCTATGTTTTTAAGTTGGACGAAATGACACACAATATGCAAAATTATATTTTGATCGGTTGAGTAGTTTTGGAGTCCATTGCGGTTAAACACTGTGATACGTACTTTTTATATATAAAGATTATGTGTGTTTTATAAAGACAATTTTGAAAGGAGGGAAGGATCTTGCATTTATGCAATAGTAATATTTCACTTTAGAAAAAGTGATTTGTGTGTTTACATCATAAAAATTTTAATCATCTTGCAATTAATACATAAATAAAACAAAATGGGCTAGTGAAAAAAAAAGCTAAATAAAACAGAGCTAGTTGATATTCAAAGGATGAAAGTGTGTGTATAAGCTGTCCTGTATACAGAGAATGAAAATGTCTGTTACTAAATTTTTATTCTTGAATCATTAGGCTAAGAGTCTTTTTAGTCTCTTTAAAAGATGGTTAAGAGCAGCTATAGAATTGTTTCCAAATAAACATTTTCACAAAGTTAAAAAAAATATGAAAACTGTCTAAAAAGATTAATTTGATCAATCCCCTAAATATTTTTGCTAAAATTAGAAGCAGAAGTTACAATAATTGAGGCACACTAGCAATGCTTTCAACAAAATATTTCTAATTATTTGGTAAATTCAGCACACACAATTTGAGTAATGAGTCGTAATGAATAAGTTTTTTTCTCCTCTTGATTTATATATAACATTTGTATCTTATTAGGTGTTGTTAAACTAAAATTTATGAAAGACATTTTTCCAGAATGGAAATTAAAAAATAAAAGAAAAATGAAGTAATTTTCTTATTAAGATTCTGTACATTGTACAAAGTTATGGTGCTTTCACTATAGGTAGAGAAAGGATGCACTGTTCAATTGGTTCATAGAAATTTAAAAAAAAACTTATTGTATAAACAATTATAAGTTTATTCAAATTTTAAGGAATCAAGTCAATTCTGTTGCAATTTAATTTTATTTCAAGGAAATGAAATTTTCTTAGAATCCATATCCTTTTAATGATACTATATTAGTGTTTCGAATTTGCTATTGTGACTCATGCTTGACAAAAATTTTCAGATTAAGAAGAGAGTTGGTTATTAAAATTGCATTTCATTAATGTTTAAAAATAGAAAGATGGATTTTTTGTCAATTTCTATATTAAACCAAGATTTTCATTCTCAATTTTTTGGTTTCAAAGGCTTAGTTGCCTATTTAAAGCTGGTTTAGAATATTTAAAAACCTCAATCTGGTTTTATGAATGCTGCATTTTCATTAAATTTATATGTTTGAAATTGTTTATTATACAAACTTTTAATATATAATTTTGTGGCCGGCATGTCATGAGTTTGAGTCTGGCATCATTGAAGACCCACCATGCAAAGGGGGCTGATGCACGTTAAATATGTCAATGCTCAAACGGCCTACTATTGGTGTAGTGTGGAAGTTAGAGGAGGAGGTTGCCAACTCGGGTGTCATCCTTGTCCACATGACCATGGTTCAAAATTACGGGGTCCATCACCAAAAGCCCTCAAGTAACTGAATAGTGCAACATTAATGTTCTACTAAGAAAATTCTTACTAAGAAAATTTTTTTTTTCTTCTGAAAAACTTGAATACCATCCCTTTTGTTTGAGTAAGAAGTGTTATAATATTAAATATTTTTTATTTCCTGATGTGTAAAGGAATTTCCTGGCCTTAAGTATAGTTATATCTTCTGTTATTTTCAGCAAGTTCACTAATACTTGACAATAGTAAATTTTAAATTCATGCAAAGTATTTAAAGGTATTATAATAATTCTTGTAGTTTTCTTTTTAAAAAAAATAATAAAAAAGGAGTGGAAAACTTTTTTGTTTTCCAAAAATAAAATATTCTGGTATGTGACTTTGTATAAAATGTAAAATTCTAGATTTTTTAAAGCTTGACACATAAAAAATTTGCTAATATAGTAGATATTGTAACTAAATATCATGTTTGTTCATAATCCCCCCCCCCTTTTCCAAAATTTTTAATTTAACTGAGGATTACGTATTAATTTATTGTAACATATTTTAATCTTAGTTTCAAAATATATAAATTCAGGTGTGATTTTTTTTAGTTCATTCTAGAAGTTGAAATGGCTCGCATTTCTTATGAGTTTCTAATGAGACTTTTTTTTTATTAGACTGAAAGTCTTTAAATTCAGGCAGCATATGTTCTGCATACATCTTTTCTTTTCTCTCTTCCCTAGCTCATAATTTAAACGCATTATAAATTTCAATGCTTCATTGTTGTGGTGTACATATGCATTCTGAATAAGTTTATTTTCTTTTTGCTTTATGTTTTTCATACCAGTTTATTCTAGGTCTGAAAATGGTTGGGTGTATATAGAAACAATATATTTTGTATAATTCTCAGGTTTGAGACTATAACTCAAAATATTTATGAAGTCATTTCTTTTCTAATGAATTATGAAACAATATTTTCATTGTTTTTATTAAATAAGTTATGTACAACTGAAGAAAAGGTTGTTTTGGAGGATGATCTCAGCCTTCCCTAACTTTTAAGTTTTCCCTGTTAAATGTGCTTAGGCAAAATTCTGCTAAATTGTGCTAGTCAAGAAAAAAAATTAAGTTTTGCTTTAAATTTTCTTATTTAGAATAAATCTTGTTGACGTTAGTCATATAACATTTTAGAGCATAGATGTATTTATATATATTTCATAATTAATGTTTTTAAATACAAAAAACTATGTTATGTTACTGAACGATTCTATCAAATCTCATGAATAGTTTCTTGTAAATAGGAAGTTCTATCCCACCTCCGATTTATTGTTCTTTTTCATGCAATAGCTATGTTGGGCTTTTTTACATATGATTAAGGTATTTTACTTAAATAGACTATGACAACCATAACCAGACTGAGGACAAAATACCTCAAAGGCATGAAGATCCTGCCTGATGGATCAAGAACATGTGTGGAGTGTAAGCACTGCCTGGGCACACAGCTGGATCCCAAACACTTTTTTTTAGCTGCCCTTCCATTACTCGTGCCCATTTCAAAATTGAAATTGACTGCAACATGGACTCGTTATACATAGCCAAGGCAGCGATTCATGCCTTTTGCACTATCTAATTTTTATCACAGTTTCTGCTTGTGTACTTTTTCATACATGACAAGAACTTAAATAGATTTTCAGTAGGAAATTATTTAATGTTATGTTTTTTCATTACAGAAAGTTACTATCTAGTGATCGCAATCCTCCTATTGATGATTTAATACAGTCTGGTATCTTGCCAATTTTAGTGCATTGTCTCAGGCGGCATGATAAGTAAGTATATTTTTTGTAAATTTGCCATGCTTTTTTATATAAATATATTAATTATATTTTGAAGAATTTTTAAGCATGCTATCTAAGGGGTATATTTAAATTACTTATCTTGTTCTTGAATATGTATTGTATCAAAGAAAATTGCTTCATATGATTTATAGCTTTGAAAATACACTTAAGAGTATATTTCCCCTTCAAAAAACAATTTTTATTCAGGTCTGTCATTATTCCATTTTGCTTCTTTTTCTTTTTTCGTGGCATGATATCCTAAAAACAAAGGGCTTTGAAGCTTTTTGAAAGTTTTTTTTTTTTCACAAGTCATGAAATAATTCTGGAATGTCCAAGTAGATGAAGTATTATTTATTAAAAAACCTTTAAGGTACAATTGAAAAGTAAAGGAAGTTTTTTTGTTATGTTATTATTTTAATTGTTTTAAATGTACGGATTTCAAATGACAAATTGAGAATTTCTGTGTTAATGTATAATTTTATGTAGGAATGTTATTTGAAAAATAAGTTTTATTACTACTGTATGAAGAAAAGCAACAACAAAAATATGTACTTAAGAATTTGTTGTATTGATATACATAATTTTTGTTTACCAGCTTGGTAGAAGGTGTCTGCTTGTGGCAATGACACTGTTAGAAAATGAGCCTGTCTCTAGTTTTGAATTGCATGTATCAGTCATTTCAGTGTTGCACCTTGAGCAGCAACATTAAAAGCTTTAACTTTGGATATGAAATCTGCTAATGAGATACCTTATTGTCCCAGAAAATTGTTAATTATTTTCCTTATTGAAATTGTTTATTTTAACTTTTGCTCTGTCAGCGAGGTGGGTGGGGTTTTATTCCATTGATTATGTGATAGGAAGCCCAGTAGCTGAGTGGTTAATACATTGCGCTTCCACACCACAGATCTGAGGTTAAAACCCCAGGCTGGGCAAGGTTGACTCATCCTTTCAGTGGGTTAATAAATGAGTACCAAGCTTGTTTGGGAACTTAACACTGGCAGTTTCACATCAGACTGACCATCTAACCAGAACATCTGCTCATGCACCTCAGGGCCCAAGGTCATGTATATTGAGTTGGGCACAGTAGGTCAACCCTCATGGGTTGTAGTGCCACTGAAATAAGTTATGTGATGGTGTGACATGAGAAATTCTAGCTTCATTCCTTGTGACAAAGCAGTGCTACAGTGTGCCCCTGCATCTTGGTATTGTTTCAACTCAGGCAAGTTTACCTTTGTGCTCCTATGTAAATATTTCCAGTATCGCTGTGTACTCATTCTTTGGTAATGCAATCACTGGTACAATTTCATATAAACTAGTGCTTGAAACATCATGGGCCTCATGTTCAGATGAGTAATAAAAATCATACCTTTGAACACTATAAAATTAGAACTTTCATTCTGATCAAGTGTAAAACAGATTCACAACAATGAATTTCCAATTACCATGTTCAATTAATGTTTATTTTTCGAGATTAAATTAATCACAATCGTGGGTAATTTTGTTTGTAGAGTTTGAAAACTCAGCATTCAATAACTCTGCTGTCCTTGCAACTCAGCCACACTCTTACTGGTCAAAGATCCAGAATACTATGCAAGACTAATTTTTGCTGCTGTCACAGTTAATGGGAAAATGCCGGAAAGTAATGAATACGTTAACATATTGTGGACACCATACAAACTCCTAAAAGTATTACACATGGTTGAAACAGCCCTTCAGTATTTTGAACAACAACGTGTGTCGGTAATGGACTTGGTTATTTCTTTGTTGTCTTCATGATAAAGGGCACGTAGTCCAGTATGAAAAGCAACAGGATATTAAACATATCTTTAAAAAAGTAGCCAGTTTTTGCAAATTTCGCTACTTAATTTTCATTACAGCCTTCATAAAGTATTTTTCTGAGGTTTCTTAACTGGCAAATGACTACATACTATGTATTCATTAATTTTCATTTTTCATGTGGTAAATTCACCATGCCTTAATAAAGTATGTACTTATTTGCTTAAGGGTATTTAGACAGTTTATTATTATTATTATTATTATTTTTTTGTATTCTCAAGCAAATAATGCATACAAGTGCAGTACAATATTTTCTAAGAAAACACGTGTACTTATTCTCTTTTAATCCCACTCTCAATGACCTGGCATTTTCAAAAACTTGGCTTCCCTTTTGTTTTCTCATTTATTATTTATTTGATGTATTGATTCGGTAGCAATGGTTTTAAATTGCAAATAATAAGCTTTTGATATATATACCTAATTTTTTTATTTTACCCCATTTTCCTTCTAATTTAGAATTCGTTAACATAACTAAAAATAATAAACATTTGTATTTTAAATGAATCCTAACCTAACTCAAAATTTAATTAATCTTTGTACACAAATTTGTTTTACAGTGAAATGTATAAAATTAATTTTAAGGATTTGGGATAAAAAAATTTCTGTGTGTAGTGATATTATCCTGATATCACGCATTTTCTTTTGTACGAGTAAGGTTAAATTTTTTTTTAAGCTATAATTTGTAAGTCAGCATTAGGTCATTGAGCATTTTCAGTCATATTCTAATTTTTTTAATGCAAAGGTTTCATTCAGTCTGTGGAAAACATTCTTGTTCATTCTTTTGAGAAAATTCTGTTTTGAAGATACATTTAAACTTAGCAGAGAAGTAGTACCTTAAAACATTTTTTAGAGACCAGTATTTTGTGACCTTTTTTGACCCATAAAGTGGTATAATTTGATTTAAAAAATTCATAGGCTAGTGGGGTTTTTACAAAAAAATTTTGCTAGGTATTAAAGAACTAATACATAAAGCTATATATTTGTAACATTTTTATTATTTACTTAGAATAATTTTTTAAGTGAGAACATAATTATTGTAATTAATACACATAAATCAATAAAACTTTTTAAAATCCGAAAAAATTATAAGAAATAAACACAATTATTACATATAGAAATGAAAAAGAATGAGTCCTTTAATTAGTACAAAATTAAATATATATAATCTTTGACTATTTTTTTTTCAATATACGTTCATGAAAAAATATATATTGCTGCTGCTCTTCAATGAACTTTTCAGTTGTGGGATTCGAAATTAGTCAAGCTAAGTTAGAGTAGTGAAACAACCGAAAGTCAATTTCTAAATTTATTTTTTATTACCATCATAAAAATCCTGTTTCACATAAATCTGTTGTAAAGATCAACACTTTCCTTGCTTTCTTGTATAGATATGAGTGTTCATTTTTTTTTTATCCAAAGTTTATCTATAGGCATTGTTGAAAAATTAATGTTTACATATCAGAACTAATCTCAAGAAAGGACTTGTATTCTTTATTATTTGTTACTGTTCTACTGTCATGCAATTTGCCAGAGTTTGTTTTCCACAAATTCCATTTACATGTGTTTTCAGTGGGGGAAAATATCTCTCAAAGCTATTTTTAAAAAAAATTGTTGTTGCCCAAGTATTATATTTAATTTTGATAGGTTTAAATCTTCTGCAAATTAAGCAGAGCAAATAATTGTTAAAATATCATTATTTACTTCGAATCCAAAAACTTTTTCATACATCTATTTATTTTATTAAATAAAATACATTTATCACAATTCTTTGAGTTTCTTTATTAAAATATTATATATAATTTTTTATATATATAAAATTGAAATTTGTACTAATCATAAAATTTGTTTTGGGTTTTTTTTCTTCATTTTTATCTGTAAGAATTTTTATTCTTATTGTACACAAGTTATTTTTTATTTTGAAATTTCAATTTTTTTTTCCTCTTTCAAGCCCTTCATTGCAGTTTGAAGCAGCATGGGCTCTGACTAACATTGCATCTGGAACATCTCTTCAGACGACAGCTGTTGTAAATACAGGTACATATTTGTCTTGTTTTTTCAAAACAGTAATTGCTTTTTATTATATATCTAGAAAATTCCATCAATATTTCCTGAAATCTTTCTTTTTATCAATTACAACACTTAATTTTGAAAAGTATGTTTTATAATGGTTACATATTTAGGAGCTGTGCCACTCTTTTTGGAATTGTTGAAATCACCCCATCAAAATGTATGTGAGCAAGCTGTGTGGGCTCTTGGTAACATTATTGGTGAGTAGCCATGAATTTTATGATAAATTAATCATTATCTGTAAATTATCTATGTCCACTTGAGAGTCAAAAAATTTAGTTATGCGGCAACAATTAATATTTTGAAGGAATTTATAAAAATTCGTTGAGAAGGGATGAATTAAATCTGTTAGTTTATCTTTAACCTCTTGAGTTCTTGCACTGTCTTTATGCCTTTTGACAGGTAGTTGAAGTTTATTAAAGGCTGATTTCCTCTATACATCTATTATGCTTATCTAGATGAAATTGAACTTCTTTAGGAAACAAATCAGTTTTTCTATCTAAATCTTTTGCTTTCTTTTAATGAGTTTTGGGCACAACTTGCTGAAATATGGCAATTGTATCTATATAACACACTAACCACACACACGCAGCACATATCCAAATATTACTACTACAGAATGCTTGGTGTTAAACACTTAAGCATATGTAATCATGTGTTGTCCAATGTTTCTTTAAAATTTATTGAAAGGAACAATATCATGTATTTTTGGTTCAAGTAGACATTAATTGATTGTTATTTTTACTACAGCTCGTGTCGGATATGTTTAACAAGAAATTTGGTCTTGATAGTTAATTTATTCAAGAAATATTTATTACAGATTTTGAATATTTGTTACATATCAATTTGCATTACAAGGGGAAGAAAAATTTTCTTTCAAATTTAAAACATGTTGAAGCATTATTGCTGGTAAACTAAAAATTTTTATGGAAGTATCCCGTAGCTTGTAATAATGGGTTTTTTCCTTATGTTTTAGGTGATGGACCAGATTTTAGAGATTATGTAATAAAGCTTGGTGTTGTTGCCCCTCTTCTTTCATTTATCAAGCCAGAAATTCCTTTGCCATTTTTACGAAATGTTACTTGGGTAATTGTCAATTTATGTCGTAATAAAGATCCACCTCCTCCTGTAGAAACTATAAAAGAATTACTTCCAGCCCTTTGTATGCTGATTCATCATTCAGATGTTAATGTAAGTTTCTCATTTTATTATATAATAAATTAACTTTCAAAAAAGTAACTGTGAAGCAAATTAAAGTCTCAACCTATTCATGCATTCTGACTTAATTGCTATATTTGTTTTAGTAGTAGTCATAATGTTTATCTTGAATGAGAAATGAATATTGGCTCTTGAGCTGAGAGATAAATGGAGTGCTTAGATCTCACTTATTTGAAATTGCAATTTCATTCAGTAATCTTTAAATCTCCTGTATGCTTGACTTTAGGTGGGTAATCTCAGCGGAATTTGATACAGATTTATGTATATTAAAACAATATACATATACTGTTTTGGAAATTGTGATTTTATTCTTTTTTCGAAAATGGTCTATTTATTGAAGTTGGGCTATTGGTCAACTTTTTTAAAGATTAATTTGAATCCCTAATGTGCAATGAACTTTGGGTAATTTTCATCCTGTTAGAGAGATAAAGGGTTAAAAATATCCTTTTTCATTTTTACAAAAATTTCATTGATTATGTATTGAAATTGTCTAATTCAGGAATTTAAGTTTTGAACATTATGCTCTTCAAATATGTGTTAATAATTGTTTTCAATCAACCAAAAATAACAGTTCTGTAGGTTTATTTGTTCTATATTTATGCTTGGTTATCAATTATGTTAATATGTAAAATATTAAAATGTGTAAATTAAAGTTTTTTTAATTATGAATTTCATAATTTTTATTTTTTCAATGTAAAGCTTAAAAGTGTCAGATTTCTCAATTTTTATTGATAAAAAATTATGCATTGCATTAAAGTATAAGGTTGTAAATGTTTTTTATATTTAGATTTTAGTTGATACTGTTTGGGCCCTATCATATCTAACAGATGGTGGAAATGACCAAATCCAGGTATATACCTTTACTATCATTACTTTTGTTGTAGCATGGGCTTATTGATTATTTATAATCAAATCTTTTTTATTCTTAAGATGGTTATAGATTCCTTAGTTGTACCACAACTGGTTCCATTACTGAGTCATAAAGAAGTCAAAGTTCAGGTAATCTATGTAACAAAAAATATCATTTACATATTTAAATATATTTGATAACATTTCTAACTTTGTTCTATATTTTAGACTGCAGCACTTCGGGCAGTTGGGAACATTGTCACTGGCACTGATGAGCAGACCCAAGTAGTTCTCAATTGTGATGCACTTTCTCATTTCCCTGCTTTATTAAATCATTCTAAGGAAAAAATAAATAAGGTAAACTAAATTTTAATTCAGTTTTGAGAATATTGCATTTTGTTAACTATTGCATGTAATTGTCAAGTTAAGTGCATTTCAAGAATAGTTCCTCATATAAAAAAGATAGCCATGATTCTAAAATATCAACTTTGTAGATTTATTAATAATTATAAATTGATTCAGCAATTTTTTTAACTGTTATGTAAAAATGATGAAAGCATGTTATTTTGCAGTAGAACTTCCTGGCTTATAATCAAACTATAATTATCTTATTAAGTTGTAATAACAAACATTATAGATGATCATCATTATAACTTTAGTACCAGAGATCATGGGTGTATTATAAGTCTTGTATAAAAAGTGTACTAAATATTTTATCATTTATGCACATTTTGTAAAAAAAATTTAAAAATTAATTTTATCATACATCTCAAATATTACAATTAATGTTGCCTTTGAAAAGAGGAGTTAATTAGTGTTAGTTTATGTTAAATTAATTAAAAAAATTAATTTTATCTTGAGAAAGATCAATCTTTAAAGCATTTACTGCTAAGCAGTAAAAAACACTATATATTTAACATTAAAAATTTATATGAATTTTAATGTATCGTACATAGTTTTACTAAAAAAATTTTAATCTTATATTTGTATCAGCATTTTCCCCCACTTGATATTTTTTAGTTTTTAAAAAAAAATCGTTAATCATCCTATTTTTTAAATTAAAATTAACATTGTATTAATTGTGAAATTATCTTGGTAAACTCTGAATAAATGTATATACACACAAGTACTTCTCACTTATTCAATTCCTACTATTAGTTCACTCTCTCCCTATATATATATGACAGGCCCCAGGCCTGCTGGTTAAATGAGGAGGGCATCATCTCTAAAAAATACTTCTTTATTCTGCTGCAATCATCTAAAATCCAACATGGCGGCCCTTAAACGATAAAAAAAAATTTAAAAACTGGAATTTGAAAATTTTTGTTTAAATTATATTTTATTTAGTTTATTCCAAGTATTGAGAATAACAAAAGTAAACTCGGTTTGCTTTCAAAGTTTTGAAAATAAGGACAGGTTTGTAGAGATACCAACAAAAATCAAGTAGAAAAAGTCTGCGTCCACTGTTTTAGTAGTAACTATAAAAATTATTTAAAAAGTATAATGATCTATTTAATAGCTGGTTGGATAACCCTGTGTGTTGAAAACTTCTTGAAGTTGTTTCGGCATTGAATTAGTGTAGTGGGGTTTCTTCAGAGTTTATCTTCTCTCATTCGTCCTTAAGAACACTCTTATCCAGCAAGTGTATAATAGTATTTCTATCTATACAAAGGATTGCCAAACCATAACATAATGTACCTTTTTCATCACGTAAAAATATTAAAATTTAACTGAATACAAAATCAACCGTAGTCTGAATAAACGAAGTAAATATTATATAACATTAGAGAGTATTTATAATATTTATTAAAACTGGAAATCTCTAACAATAGACAACCTGGTAACTAAAAAAATGAACACTGTAAAATAATTTTATATTTAAAATTCTTACAAAAGATAAAAGGTACCAATTACCTGATTCTTCATTTCTGAATCCCGAGATGAACTTGGCCTAAAGTTCGATTACATTCTAGCATAAATACTGCAACTTTTAATAAGGAGAGTTCTTTATATGAAGCAAAAATGATTTCATGAAAAAAGAAATAAAAAAAACCCCTGCTACATTCCATTATGCTTCATTTGATTGAATACTCATAAATCTATCATCAAATGCTCTCTATGCTTTCCCAAGTTTCGTAATACTATTTTACTTGGAAAAAGCATCACAGATGTGCGTTATTTACGACTTTACTAAATGAAATTGAAATGCATGGGGCCGGGACTAGACTCCAATAATTTTCACTGTTGCTTCTTAAAAAGTAAATCATGTCTTTTTTTCCCCCTCCCTACTGCTAATGTAATGTATACACTAATAATAATAACAGTGTTGAATTTTTGTATCTTCCTAGTATTTTATCTGATTCTCCGTCTGACTTATGTTTTATTCATGAGTAATTAAGGTTTAAGAAGAAAACACACACACACTAAAGAAAAGTATCTCTCATCACTACAGAAAATGAAAAAAAAAGTTTTTGATTTGGCTATAGGATTAAAGATATCTAATGAGGATATGAAAGTTTCGATTATGAATGACGTTTGATCGCTGATTGGAAACTCGCTTAAAAATTTGATTTAAAAAAAATGTGAAGCGAATTTTGAGAAAATCTTACGTTTATGGCATCAGTCTGGCTGTGGGCCCCCACAGTGCGGGGGTGCACATTTTTACGCCACTGATAATGGCACTTATTCCATTTTACCCGGGATTCCGGAATGGTTTATGGTGCATTCATCTAAGTGAATTTTGTACCTCATTTCATAACCCAAAGAATCCGTTTTTCTTTTTTTTTTCCAGTTTTTATATCCAGCACAAAAACACACTAAACACTCCAGCACACAACACTTCAAACTTTCCCAGTGTACTTTCCAATCAATGTAGAAGCTCCAAATAGAGATGAAAAGCCTCTTTTCTTCCAAGTGCCATCACCTGAAACTGTCAATTCATCCTGTGGTTTTCCAGCTTCTTCATTCATCGTGTTTTCTTGCATTACAGCAAATAACAAAGTTTCAAAGACCGAAGGTGCCGCAATAGGAATGTTTTTAATAGTGGACCATACGTTGAATTTCCAATACCCGAACATTTGTCCATGAGGCTGGAGAAAAGATTCACTCCTTCATGACCAATTCCTAATAATCTCATCACAAATACAAACCAGTGATTAATTTCACATGCATTCTGAATCAATGGGCATGAATTTATAAGTCTGTTTTTCACAGTTACATTATAAAATTTTAAAACCTAATCCTCGAAAACTTGATTGCAAAAAAGATAAATCACTTTTAAAAGTCTTGCATACAGTTTCAGAAATAGCAGCAAATACTCAAACTCCAAAATGCTATATGCGAAACTTGGAGCGATCGGAACCTCCATGTTCATGCTCTTTTTTAGTTTTCTAGCAGAAGCTGATGTAAATTCTGTATCATTTTGGGTGGTAAAATGATTTCCACTAAACCTTCGCTTTTTATTACGACCAGGATGAACATTTCCAGCCGTATTTTTAGACTGCTCATTGCGAAAATAAATTATTTGTAGTTGTTGTGCTCTTCGAAGCTAAACCAAGACTAAAACAAGTTCGACAAAATATTCAATAACTATAGGTATTTGCTTTTGATATTTGATTTGATTTTTTCCTTATCTCTATGAACTTGTCTATACTTGTATGAACGTATATTCGCATAGAAGGGTCATTGGTATCATGCCGACTGTATACAATAAGCCCAGCCTTCGATTGCCAACTCGGGGCTCTGAACTGCTGCTCTTCTAACACCTGCTTCTTTATAACAATTTCGAATTTTAAAAAATCACTTTACCACCTTATTCTAGAAATGTTTAGGGAGAAATTTATGAGAGGGTTAACCCCCTTAAACCTGCATGGGTAGCTGCACCCACAATCATCCCAAATTCCACAGTGTGCAACACTTATCATTTCTTGTACTTTATGTGCCTATAAATTTTTTTTGTAATTTTTAAATTTTTTAATGGTTAAAAATCATTTCTGATTTAGTTTAGCTTTCATAAAAATGGAAATGGGCTGCAAATATTTTACTTAAACCATTTGCGGATCCCCCAGCATTCTCCATGCTCTCCAAGTTAATTTTAATTTTCTACAAACTCTTTTGTCAGTCACCAAGACCCCCAAGAGTTTGTAGGAACCACTTTGGGATCCTATGTCCTAATTGATCTCTTGTAGGAAAGTTCACTGGGTAAAAACTATAAATATTTTTCTTTGTAATATATCTAAAGGTTTGCTAAATAAGATTTAAGGTGCATGTGTATTTTCATTCACAAAGCTAGTCAAAAGTGGACCAAGTAGTTTGTATTTTACGTGTATTTATTTGTTATTAAAATTAGGTTTTTAAGAAAGAGGTATAATTTGCAGGGTTATATGAGTATTAAACAAAAAAAAATTTTTTTAGGAAGCTGTTTGGTTCTTGTCCAATATTACAGCAGGTAATCAACAGCAGGTACAAGCAGTTATTGATGCAGGTTTAATTCCAATGATAATCCATCATTTAAACAAGGTAAGCAATTTGAAATGCAGTTATGTCAAATATTTATGTACCTGAAATTTTCCTTGCTTGCTTATTGTGTTGGCAAAATTAAATATTTTTTCTCCTTCATGAATTAGCACTTTTTTAAACATTTATTGCCCTTTTTGTAGTTGCCCAGAATTTTGCAGATTTTAATTGGTGTTTTAATTTCTAGTTTGTTTTTCTTGATGGTATAAATTTATAAGGTAGATAAATTAAAGTATATAATGGCTTTTTTTTACCGGACCTGACGATTTTGCATAAAGGTTTTAAGCCTTTTATCATGAACAAGAATTTATATTTCTTAAATTTTATTAAATAAATTTTGTTTCCTTTTCCTATAATTGCCATAAATTACAATATTTTTCTTCGATGTATATTTCATAAGAAGGTACTAATTTATAACAACAATTTTCTTTTTTTCCGTTGTCATTTGTGCATAGTTCAGTCACATTAATGTGACCACCATGTACTTTTGATGTCAGCGTTAAATAATTAATCACAAAAGGCGGTCAACACAATGCTATCGAGCATGTAGAAAAGGAGTGTGAGTGCTTCGGGAACACATTACATTCGTTGGCTTAATGCAGAAATGGAGCAATTTATCCAAAGTCCATGAGAGAATGATCATTGACTTTTGAGCCAAGGGTGGAAGCATTTCCGAAACATCTGTTTGCGAAATGGTCGCGTGCCGCTGTGGTGAAAATATACTGTGCATGGTAAAATGGGATTGTCAAATCAGACGTGGCAAATGGGGTGCACCACGGGCCATAGATGACAAAGGTGAACAGCAGCTGCAGAGATGCATTCTGGCAAAAAGATGTGCTACCATTGAGCAACTGACTGCGCACATGAACATGAACTAAGGGACTACCAATAGTGTCTCCCAAATCACTGTGTCTGTGCCTCCTAAGCAGATGCTTGCTTCATGCTCCTATGCAGTCTACTGTTCATCTGCAACATAGGCTGGAATTTGCATGTCAATACTGCAACTGGATGTCCACTGAGTGGCAACAGGTAGCATTTTCTGATAAATCAAGTTTTATGCTCCAGCGGACAGATGGGCGTTGGCGTATACAGCGGGAAACCTCTGAAAGCAATTACCTGGCAACCATTGCCAGAACAGTCCAGGCTGGAGGCAGGAGTATTATATAGTCTGGGAAATGTTTTTCTGGCATTCTCTGGATTCACACACTCATCATTGTGGAAGGCACAATGGATCAATACAACTACACATCTCTCCTTGCAGACCATGTCTACCCTGATATGCACGTTTTTTCATACGAGGATGGCATCTACCAGCAGGATAATGCAAAGTGTCATACAGCTGCCTGTGTATGTGCATAATTCGAAGAGCACCATAAGTTTACTGTTCTCTCCTGGTCAGTAAACTCACCTGGCTTTAACTCAATCGAGAATCTGTGGGACCATCTTGATCAGATTGTTCATGCCGTGGATCCTCACCCACGTAATCTAGTGCACTGGATGTCCACATGGCTCGACATCCTAGTGAACACCTTCAGGAACCTAATTGACTTTCTTCCTGCATGTCTCGCAGAAATTATTCTGCGAAAGATAGTTATTCTGGCTTGTGACAGGTTGTCACATTAATGTGGCTGGACTGTGTATGTTTAATTTTTTTCTATTGAACTGATTAATTCAGGTACAAATTATGTATCTAAAGAAGTTCATCACGTTAGTTTTATTAATAAAGAGACCTATATGAATTCAAATTAAAATATCAAGGTTGCCTGATTTATGATATCTTAGTGAAGAATAAATTCATTTAATCAGACTAATTTTTTCAATATTTATTACTTTGTTTAGTAAAGTATATTAAGTGATGTTTTATTTAAGGAGTTTTTCACTCTACGATTAAAAAAACGCATGTACCAAATTTTAAAATGTGTTCAAATGGAAAGTTTTAACTGTCACATGTAGTTAATACATAACAATGGAATAAACAATTCTTTTTAAATAAAGATATTTTCCAAATTTGCAGTTTTCTCTTGAGTGTATTAACCTGTTTGCGCCACTGATACTCGTATAGGACTTTAATGTCCGTATTCTCAATCACGAGCTAACCTCGAGTTATCCCCGAACAGGAGGTAACTCGCAGATTGGTGAAACATCATTATTCTCAACTGGCGGATCACGCCCAATTCACGGATTATTCATCCTAAGGTAACCCGCCCATTTCGGAGGGCAACTCGCGTATTTCCCCTCCAGAGATAAGTGGGCTACCACTTTTTTAACAACTACCCTGCTCGGTTAGAGCTAAAACTCTTTCTGAAAAATTGTAAATATTTTGTACATGTAACATTTGTTTTCTGTTCTATATTGTAAAATATTGATAAATGTGTGTATATCTAGTGTTTTGTGACAAATAAAATCAGATTAATACCATTAGTATAATTATTTTTGTTAGATGGAATTGGAAAAGATTCAGTAACATGTTCTGTTTTAGATAAATGTGACTTAATGGGGCCTAAGATTCAATTAACAAATTTATTCTTCACAAAAAAAAACTGAATTTTTCATTCTACGATTTTATAAAAATCATGAATTAAGAATAATTATTATACAGAAATTATTTAAATTAATGATTATAAATTAATAATTACATAATAAATATTCTATTTTAACCTACCAAAGGGTTAATGGAAAATTTTAAATCAAAGAAAAATAGATTAGGATATTTATACTTGTATACAATCAAAATATAAATTGAAATTTTAAAATAATAAGAGTTTTGAATTCTCATTGTTTAACATTTAACAAGCAAAACACATTTTCTAACAATATTACCAACTTTATTTGTACCATGCCCCACATATTAATAATAAGAATCTTAGCCCTCAAACACTATTGATAGCCACATTTTCAGGCAGCATCACATCAGAACATTTAAAATGTAGAGCACAATGTAACAACAAATAATTCATAATGTCAAAGCTGAAAATAGACATTTGATTTTTGTTAAAAGTATCTATTCCTTATTAATTTTAATTGGTTATTTATTCAATTTGTCAGCTGGGAAAGGTGCTCAGACCGTTATGTGGATCAACATTTACTTATTATCGATTCTTTTACTCAACATTTCATAATGTGATCATTTTGATTTGTATCGGAGTTCTTTTATATAATAAAACTTAGACAAATCACTGTAAAAAAAAAAACTATTCAGAATAAAACAGAAAATTTAAATTAAATGCTAAATCAAAATAATAATAAATCCATTTACAATTCCTGAGTTCCTGATGAAACAGCAGTCTCATACTCGTGATCGCAATCGAATCTGCATGGCAATGGTTCGATTAGTGCACCCATAGCAGCCAGCTGTTCATTTAACGATGTAGACAGTAAATTAGGGGGTTCCTCCACCAGTTTTAAACATTTCGACTTTATCAGAGCTTGGTTGTTGTTTTTTTCTTGAGACTCCTTTTTCATGCTTTTAAATTTATTCTGAAGCTGCTGTCGACTTTGTTTACATAGGCTAGCTGCATTGAAATCTGTTGTCAAACTATCCCATGCTTCTTTCTTCTTATTAAAAACTGCATTTGTAATTTTGCAGTTTATTATATGCTTGTATTTTTCGACAAAATTAACTAATAATTCCATCTCCTGAACTGAAAAGTTGTTTTTCGACATAGTAGCAAAACAAGATAAACAGGAGGGAAAAAAGTGAAACTTATATAAGCGTGTTAAAAAAAACAGCTGATCAAATGTTTCGTGCCAAGATACAACACAAAATGTAAGCAGTATGTCATGCGATTATCAGTGTGCAATCACAACGACTTTAACATCTTGCCCACGTATAACTCGCGGTTCCGGTAATCGTCAGTTGCAGAATAAGAAACGAGAGTTACCTTCGAGCGGGGTTTACCCAATCCTTGGGTTTTCTTTTCAATAACTCGCAATTGAGAATACCACCATAAGAAACACTCATTTCTAGCCAAAATATTTGTTCCAGTGTCTTGGAGCATTTTAAAATCTAAAACTTTTAGCAGAAGATGGCATTGGGTGTCTAGCATTTGAGATGCATGTAGATTCGACCTTCTACTCAAAATGAGAGAAATGACTCACTTATACATGGATTTGGATTGTATAAACATAAGAGGCAAGGAATGTTTCTAAATGGTATGCTTTGTTACAGGTCTTTTTAAATGAACACATAGTAGGGAATTTTTATTTTTGCTAGAATGCTGGGAATTTGGGAAGGATAAGAAATTCCTTATCTCATCCCACTCCACAATGCAGGGGATATTTTAAGATTTTAACGATTATGTTACATTTGTCTAACTGTGCAACTGAAGTTAAGGAAATATTTGATTTTTAGGAGCAGTAAATAGCAATTTTGATGCAGAAATTCATTTGAAACTCCTATCAAAACTGTTACATTTTCTAATGCTTTACATTGTTTGGATACTGTGAAAACATACCTCTTATGCAGAAGGATGTAAATGATGCAGTGTTGTCTTCTCTGGGTAAAGTTGGGGAAAAGAACTTTAGTGTTAGGAATAAAAAAAAATTGTCAAACATCTATTAGTCAGTATTTTAAAATTTCCAATTTACTGGTGTCTATTAATTCTCTAATAATATTTTTAGCTGTTGAATAAGAAATGTATAATTTCTAACTATGGATATTTTTTGTATAGTTGCTTATAAAATTTCCAAAAGGTAAGTGCAAAAAATTTGTATTTTGTTTGGACCCTGATATAATGAATAACCACACATTAACAAACAAAATTTTGGTTCCGATGAATTAGTTAAATCAGAGTCCGACTGTATTATTTAGCAGCCCTTGGGATTCATCAGCTTTTATTTACTGTTTAGAGAAGTAATTTATCTTTAGCAATATGTATAATTTTAAAATAGTGTGTGAGCTTGAATAATTCAAATTTTGGAAAAACTGCATTATTTTTTACTTTTGACATAATTTAAAACTTTCATGTTATAGTGTATTTTTTTGTTTATATCTTTTAAATTTTTCCAGGGAGAATTTCAAACTCAAAAAGAGGCAGCTTGGGCAATCAGTAATCTTACCATCAGTGGTACAAAGGCTCAAGTGGCTTATTTAGTTAGTCAAAAAGTTATTCCCCCACTTTGCAATCTTCTTACTGTCAGAGACCCACAAGTAATACAAGTTGTTTTGGATGGCATAAGCAATGTTTTAAAATTAGCTGGTTCACAGTTCTTCACTATAGCCAATGAAATTGAAGAATGTGGTGGTCAGTATATCGAATTTGCTGTTTGAAAATTTCTCTTAAATTTTTATGCTCATCTTCATTTTAACTTTGAATGAACTTAAACCAATAAGTGTAAGGTTGTTGAGCTACTTAAAAAGTTAGATACTGCTATAATTAATTGTAATTAACTCCTTATACTACAATTAATTGTGAATAATTATCGAATTAACATTAATAAAATGCAGCATTGTTTCAGGAAACTAATATCTAAATTTTATCTGTTAAACTTTAATAATTATTGTTTTGCATTATAGAATGCTTATTAATTAATTTAGATTGCAAAAACTATGAACTGTCATTGCTGCATGTAATTTGTTTCTTGCATTGTACGACTTTCATAGGAAACTGTAATTAATCTTAAAACTTTACATGCATTATTTCAGTCAGCCATTTCCATTTACTGAGTTAATGATCACCTTTGAAGTGTGAACAAAAATAAAAATTAGCTGTCTTAAAGGAAATAGAAGAAAAAATAATTGGGAATATCTCCATGAAATGTTATTTAAAGCAACTGCTACAATAAAACTATTTTTAAAATTGAAAAAAAAAATTCTTAAATTTCAGTCTTCTACACAAATACAAATAGCATAAAATTCTGCTTCATTATATATTTTATACTCAAGAGAATTAAAAGAGGTTGTTGCAATTACATCTCCCTAAAGTTAATTGAATTATCTGGACAAAATTTCCACTTTGAAGCATTAATACTTCATGAAGAAACATTGCAGTGATTTAAAGCTCTTCAAAGCAAAATAAATTATTCTAAATTAATTTTTAAAAACTGTCCCTTTTTTATTGTAAGTTGTTTCGCATGCTAAAATGAAAGAATGTGATGTCCCCTCCCCCTTCAGATTAAGTATTGCTATGTTAAATTGAGCACAATTATTTTGTTTGAAATTGTGTTTATTGGAGTTATAGTGAATGCATTTGTTTTGAATATTAATATCTGATCTTTATTTATGCACATTATTGTACACTCTGTATAATGCATTTAGGTTTATTCAAAATTGAAGCCCTTCAAAATCATGAAAATGAAGAAATTTACAAATTGGCATATGAGATTATAGACCAGTACTTCTCTGATGATGTAAGTGATTTAATTCAAATTTTATATGCAGTTGTGTTACTGCAAATTGTTTTTTTGTTTCTGATTTTTTTAAAGTATATATATTACTCTGATAATACATGAGTACTTATTTGCCTATAGAACTAGAGGTGAAATAATTAAAATTTTCTTTATGGATCTTTAATATTTGATGAATTTTAAATTTCTTTTTATGAATCAGTTATATCATTATTTGAGAATAAGGGTATGATACCTTAGGATTGACAATTTTAATGCTTATGGATTTATTTTTAAATTGTGAATCTTTAAAATTTTTATTAGTATATTTAATTCAATCAAATCATATTATTCAAAACTTTCTAGCAGGCAGATGAAGACCTTACCTTAATGCCTCAATCCTCGGATCAAGGTTATCAGTTTGATCCTAATGCAGCTATACCTACTGATGGTTTCAAATTTTGAAGAAAGAATCATGCAAGTAGAAGTTTTTCAATTGGAATCGAACTGAAAATATCTACTCTGGTCATCTATTCCATCAGTGATTTAAATAAAAAAAAAACATTTCTTTTGTGGTTTTTAAGGACAAAGCTAAGTATCAAGGCTTACAAGTGCATTATGTAGCTCTGAAACATAAATGCACACAGAATATTTATATATCATTCTACTATTGCACTATTTTCTGTAACTTTGACTGTTACTTTCAAGATAGAACCATTGTATTACTTCTCATCATCATTGCATGTCGTGAAAAAGGCATCGATTGTTTCTTATATTACTATATTATGTTTACTTGATCTGACTTGAAGCACAATTTGATTTTAAGTCTAAAAAGGGTAAAGGTATCTATGCAATTCTTTTAACTGAAATGAGTATTTTTTTAGTGTTTGAATATTTCATAAAATCATTCTTAATTATCAATTACTTTTTAATTGCTTGTGCCAAATGCTCTTGTGAAACTTAACAGCTCAAAGATTAAAAGGTCCTCCCACTTCAAATAGTTGACAAAACATTTTTATATTTAAAAGGTGTTGCATATTTTATTGGTTTATTTAAGTTACTTGGGTAGAATATAGAATTTTCCTTTTGGGTGTATGTGCATGACATCTTTTGATATTAGAAGTAATTTGCTTGTTGTTGACATTTTTGCATATGGTTCACAATCATTTTTAATTGAATTTGTAATTTATTGTTCCTAAAGGTTCAATCAATGAAATTATCCCATTTGTTGTATTGTGAACCATATACTGATACTCATTTCAATGCTTTCTTGTTATTGTTCCTATGACTTTTTTAATCGTTTAATTTATTTCTGTTTGGTCCTATTTCAGTAGTGTCTAATTTAAAATGATAATGCACTGCTTACTTTTTGTTCATTACTCAAGTGTAATCTGCTGACAATATATCTTAAATATAATTAAAATACAGCTTACGCCATATCTTAATATTTCATGGCATATTATGCAAGTTAAATTGATAGGCAATATAAGCAGTATTTTAATTACCTAAGGTATATAGGACTTTAAATTTGATCTTTGTATTTAGCGTTTGGCAATTATCAATATTAGAATGAATCAATTAATAAAAATTATGCACATTAGAATTAGACATGAATGAAAATCAAATTCTGATTTGGCAGATAAAAATTAATTTAAATCTATAAATATCTGCAATGTAAATCTCAGCATTTAAAAGTAAACATCAAAAAACAAATCTTCAAAATTTTAAGTATTTATGTAATGTAAGTATTTATGTCTATGTTTATAGTAAATTTCGGGAATGAAAAAATTAAAGGACTTAAATAGTTATTAAGGATGTGTGATGATTAAATACTTTAACTAATATTGTGGTTGTATCAAGTTGAAATATTTTTTTTTTTTTGTTTTACAAATTTTTCAATATATAAAAATTAAATTTTAGATTTTATTTTTAGTTTCAGCAATTTTTTTGTTTTAATATTTGTACTTTGTATTATATTGTCTCCATTTCAAGATACATATATACCATATAAATACCAGAGCTTTTTTGAGTATCACGTGTTAGAATTCAAAGCAATAAAAGCGTGTATATATACTGAACGGAAATGGCAGTTTCAGGGAGAGGGGTTATTTCTCTGTAATACTATATATTATATTTACAGCAACATCTTCTTTCACAAGTTGCAAATAGCAGAGGATAGGGATTAATGTACTTAATGACTTACCTGAGTTAGAATTCCTTTTTGTCCAATTTGTCTAACTTGTACATGGCATGGCTTGGCTGTAAATGATTCAAATGAAGCATTCATACCAAAGGGGTGACTCAAAACTTGAACGGTAGATGGCAGCACAACCTAGCGGTATTGATTGTGTGTCGACTCCTTGAAGAGTCTAGGACATTCTGAACAAATCGTGACTAGTGAGGTACAATGCTCTACTGTATGTGCATCAACCAGACCCTTATCTCAACTTGAGACTGCCTATGATGCAAATGGAATATTCCAAACAATGCTCAATCATGCTGAGGCTCTTTTTCAATTGCAGTAATAGCAGTTTTCTTTAAGTATCACTATGAAAGTTCAACAACAAAAAGACTTTCCTCTCTATAGGGGAGTTTTCAGCAACCTCTTCTCCCAAAGGTTGCAAACACCGAATTGCAATAATAAAAGTGCTTTATTGCTGACTCAAGCTGGGATTTCTTTCCAGTCGTATAATCTGTGCATGCCATAGTCTCTGGAATTAAATACAGGCAGCTCAAATCGCCTTGTTCCCAAAGCCAATATCACCATGGGTTTTATACCATCAACACCACACACCAAATGTATATCATTGTTTTCTAGTGAGTAGTTCCAGTATCCATACCAAAATTTGTAAAATTATAAGTAAGCTGTTCCATTTGATATTATATTATATTCATTTTCAACTTCCTATTTATGGTTTTCAATTTTTTCGTTTTTCAAAGGGCATTGAGTTGTGGAGCTTTCTTAAGCAATACTATTTAAACAAGTTTAATTTTAAATCTCATAATAAATTATTCTTTAATGATAATTATGTACATTTATAATTTGATTTAACTTTTTTTTTGTCTTACAAAAACTTGAGGAATTTCTAAAATATTGAGTTTTAAGAAGAATTTTGAAAGTCAGTTAAAATTTTGACTGTCTTAAAAAGGATTATTGGATATTAGTTGATTGCTGGAATATATAGAGAGGTAGAGGCACACTATGTGTAGAATTAAATATAAATCAATGTATTGATTTATTTTTCCCATCAAAGATTTAATAATGTTGAATTGATTTAGTGATCATGGGAGAAAAAACAAAGAAATGATTTAAGTTCTTGATAATTTTAAGCATTAAGTCTTACAGTGTATTAAAAAATCCACTTAGAATTGTTAAAGCTTTTTAATTTTTAACTCTTAGCTGGAAGAATTTGAAAATTTTTTTAGTTCTCCCATTTGGAAGTTTATAATTTAGAACCAAATAATTATCACATTAGACTCGGTATGCTTGTTCAAAATCCCCCCCCCCCCCATTCTATTTTATCTATCCCAGACTTCCTTTTAAATAAAAAGTCATATAAAGATATTTCATTCAAAAAAAATCTAGATAAAAAAAATTACAAATATTTTGTACAAAATGATTACTACATGCAAAAAAATACATTCTGGTTGTTACATTTAAATTGTGAGCCACTCTATTAAAACTGTTGGAAAATAAACACAGCTTTAGATCATTCACATTTATTCCTCCAAAATTTTTATGTTACTAAATTTTTAATTGTGTATTTGAGATTTTAGAACAAACATAACTTTTTTTATCAATAATTTTATTTTTGTGTTACATTAATAAGTATTGTGTTTGAGTTTAATTACTATAATGAAATGTGTTTCATGTTCCAAAAGCACAATATCCATTTTTAGTATTTGATATCTTTAAGAAGTTAAATGAATAAATCTTCATCATTTATTTCTGATAAAATTGTAATTTTTGTAAGCAAAATTTTGAAGATGAAAGTTTAGCAATGAAATATCCTTACATCAAGATTTACATGGAAAAATAGTGATATTTTGAAATAAATTCTCTTCAGTAATTTAAATTATGTAAAATGCTTTCTCATTTTCTAAAGTTTTATACTTTTCATATTTTATCAAAAATATATTTATTGTTAATATTATTTTCTTGATAATATCTTGATCCCTCCTTTCCAAATTTTGTGAATTTCAAAGCTAATACTGAACCTTTTTCATCAGTATATATCCTTAAGATTACCATACTAGTTTGTTATTTTTGAATCATAAAAATTTTAACCTGAATTTTTCCTACCACCACTACACACACTTGTACCTTCTTGATGCACTTAGTTTATGAGGTGATTTTGAATAACTGTCCATTTGAGTATTACAAAAAAGAAAATTTGCATATTTAAGCGATTTAAATATTTTATGGTTTTTTTAAGCATAGATTAATTAAAATCCATTACAGGGGAGCCTCCTTTAATGTGGTACTTGTGCAATGCGTTTCAGATATTGAGTATTTTTTCCATAAAACTGTTTAAATTTTCCTACAACGCATTCGTTACATATTCTATTACGCTTCAAATAAAAAATTACATAAAGTGGCGTTACTGTAGATTTTTTTCAACTCCTGCAACCCTTGACTACTCGAATTATCGAAAAAAAATCAATCAGGTAAACTATGCATTTCACAATTCACTTTTTTTGTTAATATCTACACGTCACTTGTGATTTGCTTTATGTGGTGTCCATATCTCTTGTAACGCGGCTTTTTTTAGGAATGTATCTACAGTGTTGTAGGAGGCTTACCTGTATATTGAAAGAGTTGAGTGCAAATATTTGTAAAATATCCCAAATTTGCTTAGCTTGGAGGGGAAAAAAATAATTCATGGTTGTATTTTTTCACTTAAAAAATGTTTTCCAGGTGCGACACATAATCTATTAAACATATGTAATTCGTCCTTAATATTTGGATAATATTTTGGAATATAATTTACTTAATATTTTTGAAGTAAAGAACTCACAGGGCACTAGTTAAGATTTTAAAGACAGATTAATTACCCCACAAAGCTTTTCTAAAATAAACAGGGAAAACCTTACAGCTGTATTGAGGTAATTCAGTTTCTTAAATGATTATGCAACTATTTCAGTTTAGTGTATGCTCAGTTTGAGACTTCCTGGCCTTTTTTTTTCTTTTCATGTATATATTTAATGTTAGAACATGCATAAAATTGTGTTTAACTATTGTTTGCATGTATTTTGATCAATGAATTATATCGTGTAAAACAGGAAGAAATAATGGAATTTACTATCTTAAAAATATAACTACAAATGCCATTTTTATTGACATATTTTGTATTTTTATAAATGTGCAACTGTGTAAAAAGTATTTGATTTTTTTTTTCATGTTATCTTCAAACAGTTTCTGTTTTTAACTTAAAAATATATTGAAACTGAATATTTGAAGTAATTTGATCTTGATTTAGTGATAGTTTGGATGTATGAAGATAAGTTTCATTTATTGTTGCATAATTTGTGCAACAGAAACAAATGAAAGTTGTGTTTAAGCAACTAAAATTATATTTTTAATTGTAAGATACTCTTTTTTTGTAGTTTTTGTTTGAATAATTTTTTTTAAAAAAATAGCAAGATTGCCAGTGTTTAAAGTATGTGGTTATAACACATAATATATTTCAAAGTTTTTTCATTGTATCAATGAAAGTTTTATAAGAAATACATTTAACATTACATTATAGTTGACAATATATGGAATAGTTTGTGCCCCCCCCCCCAAAGAAATTATTTCAAATTGATATGATTCAATGTGAAAAATGCTGTTTCCTATGAGGTAGGCAGAATTATTCATTACTATTGAAATCCTTTTTTTTTATCTAAAGTTTAGAATTTGGGCTCATTTTACTAATGTTATGGGCAAAGACAGCCTAAAAATAGGAAATAATTTTATGTAAATTTCAACTTCTAGAATGCATGACTTTTTTTTTATTTATTTTGCAGTGTATGTATGTGTTTTGTTATAGCTATATCTGTTTAAAAAATTTTAAAAATTAATGTGTCAAATGGCTACATTATGAAACAATTCATTAAAATTTGAAGTGTGCCAAATGATTACATCATGGCATAAGTGCTTTATATTGCAAAATATTTTTAAGATACTAGAATGATCATGTAAATAACTAATATGGTTACTTTGAGGAAAATTAACAAAACTGTATTTTACACCTTTATTCTGATTTTAAATGTCCAGACCACTAATCTTATTTTACCCAACATCAGTTGTATTTTTACAGCTCACTTTTGCCTTGAATTTTAGCTCAAGTTTCATTGCATGGTCTTCCACACTTAATGTCATTTCTTCACAGTAATAGGAGAGTGTCTCAGCTAAATTCTGAATTTCCTTTGTGCTTTGTTCCTGAATTGCTAGTGCAAAATCAAAGAATTTCAAGTTCTGAAGTATAAGAAATGGTAAATTAAATGAAACTGCTACTTTCTTTATCTTGTTATTTTGTGCCATCTGTGTAAATTGTCTTGAAAATCCTATGTCTACATAGCCAACAAATTCCTAATTTTTTTCCCCTAATGGGGCTGCGCGTTGGTATTTTAACAGACCTAGTACATTCTTCAGGAGCTGGTATCACTTTCTAGCACTGCACCATATAGGCGATACCAATTACAGCAAGCAATTTTGATGCACCTGAGCTCTTGACAAATCGAACCTGTTCCAAGATTTAATTTTGCCGAAAGCATCCAAGCCAAACAGACAGTAAGGAGCTTTTACATGCCACATAATCATGTGACATGGACGCTGTCGATTTTCTGCATCATGAAAATCCACCGACTTAGGCTGGGGTCAAACCTGCACCCTTTGGGTGCAGAAGGCCAGCGACAAACCAACCACACCACCCAGCCAGCAATTCCTAAATTGTATCTCTTGGCTCGCAGATGGTTTTTTATAATCTGGATCGTGATTTCATTCTGCAGTTCCAAGACATATTTCTTAGTTTCTTAAAAGTGTCATTGAATCTATTGAAATATAGTAAATGTCAAAGTTTTATGAACCATGTCTAGGTACTGAATGTGTTAAATCTCGCTACATTATTATTTGCTCTACAATCTGTTTTATTGGAAAAATATTTCACATGCTATTTTTTACTCCAGTGAACTTTCCCTAATTGGTGTGGTATGGAGAGGGATTTTCAGCTCAGAAAGAATGTTTGTCAAATGACCATGGTTAAATGTTTTGAGGTTTGTCTCCAGTCGGTTTTTGTGTTAGCATATTGTTGCCAAATGGAAACTACTATTTTAGGCCTAAACTAATCATCTAGTTACAAAATTCATATTAAAACAATTCTGCAGTAAAAAAATCTATTTTTACCAATAAATTTTTATAATACAATAAAAATATTGTGATATTTTTAATGTTAAATCTATTCATGCTACAATCATCTTGATATTTTTTAAAGTTTTCAGTTTAAACCTTATTCTATACTGCTGAATGAGAGATAATAAGCGGAAAATTTGTATAGACCTTTATTTTGTCACTCCAAATGTTGTCTCATAAATCTCGTGTTCGCGTCTTAAGATATTCAAGGTCAAAGGTCAAGAAAATCGGTTTTTTGCAAAAATCTCGTTTCCTATGGCTTTTATGCTATTTACATTTATTATAAATATTGTAGAGAATGAAGTTTTCTATAACTTTAATTGAAACATTTTTAATACATCAAACCGTTTTTGAGATAGAGGGCGCTGAATGCGGAGCGCTTAACTATCTACAGCATAACGCCAGGTCAACCATTAGTCACATGATATAACACGCTGTATAAAGTCTATAAACCTTAAAAATATATATAGTTACAAACATTTGGCATTTTTTATTAATTATTACTTAACTTTTATTAATAGTTTTCCTTATTCAAGTATATTTTTTTTCATAACCCTCGTCTGTTCGTAGAATATTTCATCGTTTCCTGGTGGAATGGCTTTCTCGAACAGTGCACTAAATATATAATAAGGATTTTTCTACTTCTCGGGTTATGTTTCTTCCTTTTATTGATCATCTTGCCAGTAACGTTGACACAATTTATATTACTTTACATTGTGCTGCAAATATTGCCAAATTACATGGCCAAAAAATGTGTTTAATTACTTTTGATCAAACTCTCTACTCTTAAACTCATGAAATAGTTGCTGCATCAGATGCTAACTCAGAATTTTGTAAGGTAGTTGTTAAATTAGGAAGATTTCATATGCTCATGTCCTTTCTTGGATCCTTAGGATATATAATGGATGGAAGGGTGGACTCAAAGAAGCTCTAGGTTAAATATATGCTACAAATTAAGTCGATAAAATGTTGAATGGTTACTCTTATTCAAGAAGTATCAGAGGTCATACATTATTACGACATGCATTATCAATGATCTTCGAAGGCATTAGGATTGAAGATTGTGTGTTAAATGAGTTAACTGAATAAATTAATTGCCGAAATGTGTCCTATGAAGGTGTTGGAGAGTGTGTAGGTAACTCACTTATATTTATCGATCCATTTCAAAATAAACTGAATGAATTAAAAGCTCGATGTCCTACAGCACAATTATAGGTACAATATTTCGAAATGGTATCAATAGCACTCGACTTCATTGGCGCTGAAAGACTGGGACTTTTCAAAAAACATCTTAATGCTGTGCGAAGAATGCTGCTGTATTTTCATGCTAGTGGTCATTTTTTGTATGCAGAGTCTGCACATTTATATCTTCAAGATATGATCAATTTCTAAAATACAGGGTGTTTCATATTAAATGGTACAAAAAGAATAGCTCAGTGTGACTGCTGTAATGGATTTATTCAACCGAAACAAATTTATTCTGCAACTACAATTATACAAGTTTTATTTGGCAACAGTGAAAAATTATCGAATGACGAACTCACTGCTAGAGGCGCTGTTAAACAAAATGTCGTCCATGCAGGAGAAAGCGTACTGTGTTTTCGAATATGCCAAAACCTCCTTGGTAACTGTTGTGCAAAGACATTTTCGTAAAGAACCACCGCATCGGCATAACATAAGCAGGTGGGTGAAGCAGTTCCAGGATACTGGCTGCTTATGCAAGAACAAAAGCCCAAGACGAAAAGAAACAAAACCGGAAGTGATTGAAAGAATTAGTGAATCTTTTTTACGGAGTCCCTCAAAATTGATGCGACGTGCAGGTGCAGAACTGGCTGTCCCTTACACAACAGTGTGGCGTGTTTTACGGAAGCGTCTCCAATTCGAGCCATACAGATATCAGATGGTCCAGGCTTTAAAACCTACTGACAAACCGTTGCGTAAGAATTTCTGAGTGAAATTTCAAAAAAAGTTCGTGAATGGTTTCGAGAACACACTGGTGCTTACCGATGAAGCCACGTTCCACTTATGTGGCAAAGTTAATCGCCATAATTTGCGATTTGGGGGCACGGAAAATGTACATAATTCATATTCGAATTGGCATATTTGAAAACGCAGTACGCTTTCTCCTGCATGGACGACATTTTGTTTAACAGCGCCTCTAGCGGCAAGTTTATCATTCAATAATTTTCCTTTGTTACCAAATAAAACTTGTATAATTGTAGATGCAGAATAAATTTGTTTCAGCTGAATAAATCCATTACGGCAGTCACACTGCGCCATTCTTTTTGTACCATTCTATATGAAACACCCTGTACAATGGATGGACAGACTTTTAAGAACTTTTAAAATGGATTCTTCACCATGAAACAAATTAAATTCTGGTACATGGACAGATATGGTTATCGAACAGAGTCTAATGAAATCTATGAAGACTGAAGGGGGAGTATCTCGCAGTTGAAGTACGCAAGAAAGTGTTTCATGTAAATGTGCGTTTTCTATGTAAGCTACAAATACAAGTTGTGAGGAGATGGAGAAGTTTTATACCATTTCCTTAAACTCTACTGTACAACACGGTAATGCTAAGGATTCAAGAGTAATAAGAAATAATACTGATGTAAGTACACTAGTTGAATGGTTTACACTTCATAATCTTTCTAAATATGCAACAATTGGTATCTTTAGCTTCTGTAATGGTTGGAAATGATCAAATTGTCACAAAGCCCATGAAATCGGCTTAGAATCATTGGTAAAAATAACTGGTTTAAAATTTAATGAAATAAAGTTAAAACGATCCAGTAAGGTTTAACAGCTTTCGATTGTCAACAAATCTGTCAAAATTAATGGTTGTAGAGTTTCAATTGATCCATTGCTACTCTTCCAAAGGATAACTGAAAGCAAACATTTTGAATGTAATGTTCAAGAATATATGCAATATGAACTAAGTCCATATCCATCTTCTTTATTTGATAATTATGGCATGTGAAATACCACGAAAGCGACATTATATGACAATATAACTCCTGTCGATTTCGACTTCGATGAAAATAATGTAACGTACATTATCGATGGTGGGTTTCTTCTGCATCATGTCGTTTGGAGTAAAGACGGTACTTTTTCGGTAATTTTAGATAAATGCGTAAAATATTTACAAAAACATTATGCTTCTAAAATTGTAGTTGTATTTGATGGATACTCGGACTATAGCATAAACATAAGAGCAATGAGACAGCCAAGAACTGCTGCTTTATCAAAATCAAATCAAGTTTGTTTTGACGAAAAAATGATCGTATCAATCAGCCAAGAGAAATTTTTGTCGAATCGATGTAATAAAAAATATTTTATTAACATGTTGATTGGAAAATTAGAATTTGTTGGTATCACGACAAAACAGGTCAGAGATGATGCAGATGTTCTTATCGTAGAAACAGCTTTTGAAGAATCGGAACATTACAGGACTGCTGTCATAGAAGTTATTGATTTGCTCGTCATTTTGATTGGACATATTCAAGCACATTAAGAAGTGTTCTTTAAAAAAGTTGGCAAATGTAATGTTAAAACTCATAAACACTCTTCCAAAAGTTTTGATAAATATCCTCATTGTAAAAGGCACATGTTATTTCTGCATGCATTTAATGGCTATGACACAAAATCAGCATTTTTTTAAAAATAGAAAAAAAATTTCATTAGAATATTAGAGAATGTTCCATATTTAGATCAACTAGTACAAGTATTCCAAGAAGAAAACTCTTGTACAAACATTACATGAAAATGGAGTACGAGTCTTGTTGGTGATATACAATGCTCCAAAATCTGAACAGTATTGATAATCTTCGTTGCACTCAATTCATCGTCAACAAAGCTCAATAAACCCGTGCAGTTATCCAATCTTCCACCAACAAATACAGAGGTTTATCAACACATCATCAGTGTATATTATCAAGTTCAAATTTGGTTAGGGAATGATTTAGAACCCCAGCAATGTGGTTGGATTCTGCGGAATGAATTCTTGGAATCGATTACGACAATATTACCACATGCTCCAGATGAATTACTCAATACAATATTTTGCAACTGTAAAAATTGTTGTAGTTTACGCTGTGGATGTAGGAAATCGGGGTTGCAATATTCTTCAGCTTGTTTGGCCAGTATAATGGGCAAGCTTGCTTCTATGCTTCACGACACGAGAGCGATCTCTGTGAAGATTCTACTTTTGATCCCAAAATCCTTCTAGATTTGGAGACAAATACCATTCACAACGAAAATAATGAGAATAAATTGGAAATTTTCGAGTGACCGGAAGGCAATGAAGAAGAGGAAGAAAGAAAAATAATATTCATGTTCGTCTTATTATTAAAATTTTTGTGAAACCTCTTCACACATTCTAATTTTGATTGTAATAATTTTCTAAATAAAAATATAATTAAAAATTACTTGCTTTATTTTTTTCACTGCTTTAAATGTAATCTTTATATATAAGATATACGTGTCACAGTGTTTGTCAGCAATGGACTCCGAAACTACTCAACCGATCATAATATAATTTTGCATACTGTGTGTCATTTCGTCCAACTTAAAACATAGGATGGTTTTTATTTAAATTTATCATGCCATAATTTTTTTATAGCCAGAAATATGTAGAATCCGGAAAAAACGTTGCCAGATTCCCGTAAGGGATGATCATTCGGTACTCTCGACGTTATTTCTGAATTTCGTCAAGGTCATTCACTTTGCGTCAGCTTTCTGTTTGGAAGACGGGAAAGGTTGAGGTAGTTTTGAGTCTCGCTGCGTAGTAAAAAGGGGAATTCCCTCATAAACGCATCACAACCGATAATTTTTTTTTTTTATTCTTAAAGATTGATTTATTGAAGAACAGTAGAATATAAGGAAATATTCTTAAATATATTTTTATCACATAGTATTATTTTCTTTTTGAATTTCATACTGTGAAATAAATCAATATCGTTATATTTAAATAAAAATTATTTTTAAAACTTTTAGTATCAGTGATTTAAAATTAAAAGGCCAAAAACTTTTTTGAACAAACTTTAATAAAACACTCAAAATACTTAATAATTAATAATTTTTCCCGTGTGTCGAACATTTCAAAAAATCCTCACAATTTTACTTCAAGATTTATAATAGTAGTGAAGTTTTGTAATTTGAAAAATTTCTACTTTTCTGTCTTTTTTTCAACATACAACTATTTTTAAAAAGGCCACATTTTCGTTTCCGGAACTAAAAAATTGCAACGAAAGAATTGAAAAGTGAGTGAGTGATTTATAAATTCGCATTGTTCGCCTATTCGAAAGTTTTTGGCGACGTACCTCGAAATTTTCAACCATGGTCAAGTGACGAGGACGACACCTGAGCTTTCACCCATCTCTCCTAATTACCACACCACACCAATGCAAGAACAGATTTCGAAAAGGGGAGTTTTAATGACATAGTTAAAGAAATCACTCACATCGCGCATACACACACATAAGTGCTATCGTCCTGAGGGAAACAGGAAATTCCCATGCGGATTATAAGTTATTCACTCGGTAAAAGCCCGTGCAACGCCGGGCTAAGCGAAGAGGAAAGAAACAAAGAAGTAAAAGTAATTTTGAAAAATTATATTGGAAGTACTGATTTTGTGAAGAGAAGGGAAAATGTTAAACGAAAAAACCATTGATACGCTCTCATGGGCCTTGCACTCGCATCGTACGCTTCACACCCACACAAAAAGTGCTGGTGCCAGAAAGAAAGGAGGAAATTAACATGGGGATTAAGTAATACCCTAGGTAAAAGCCTGTGCAACGCCGGGCCGGGTCAGCTAGTTAGTATATATAATAATAGAATATAATTAAAAAAATATCTTATGCATATCTGTCAACTTTTGAACTACGTGAACATGTAATATTATAAAAGAAATAAATACTTATTAAATGAAAACTATTAATAAATGTAATGTAATAATAAATAAAAAATGCCAAATGTTTGTAACTATATATATTTTTAAGGTTTATAGACTTTATACGGTGTATTATAGCATGTGACTAACGGTTGACCTTGCGTTATGCTCTAGATTGTTAAGCGCTCCACGTTCAGCGCTATCTATCTCAAAAACGGTTTGATGTATAAAAAAATGTTACAATTAAAGTTATAGAAAACTTTATTCTCTACAATGTTTATAATTAATGTAGATAGCATTAAAGCCATAGGAAACAAGATATTTGCAAAAAAAACTATTTTTTTCCCCTTGAATATCTTAAGATGCAGACACGAGATTTTATGGGACTTTTTAGACAACATTTAGAGTGACTAAATGAAGGTCTATACAAGTTTTCAGCTTATTATCTCTCATTCCGCAGTAAAACCCTAATGACTGAACTATATTCAGTAAAAGGAATTGAAATGGATTTCTAAACACAATGTTGCCTCTTGGAATGGTCTTGTGAAGCTTATAAATGGAAATAAAAATGTGTAGTTAAATCAATAAGTAGAGTTAAAATACTCTTCCATACTGCTTATTGAATTGCATTTGGTGTTTACAATTTCAATTTGGCTGTTATCTGAGTAAAGTTCGTAAGTATTTTAATTAAAAAGTTGTTTAAATCTAATTTTTACACTTGTTCTCTTATAAAGAGCTTGATCATTTTATGTTTGTCACACTAGAGAAATATAGCAAGTTTTGGTGACTAACCTTATAAATTTGAACTGTGGTCAGATAACGAAGACCAAAACCGTACTTCATTTGATCACCTACCCATATGAGGATTTTGTGGTTCACCTTAATGACTGCTCAATGATCCTCATTATTCTGCTCTAAAGTGCTTACGGCAATTAGTAATTGAACTTCAGCTGTTACAAAACTCCCAAACACCTAAAAAAATTTATTGTTTTTGATTAAATTAATGGATAATTTTATTCTTGGATATTCCTTCTGTACTGTTCTCTCAATATATTTTACTTTATAATAATCTCTTATTGAAACCCAAAGGTAATCTATCAAATTGTAATAAAAATTATACAAATGATGAATAGAAATTAATTTAAGGTGCTGGTCCTCCTTGTAATGATATGTTTCCAATTGTATAATCAAACTTTTTTTATTGATGTGTACAGATATCCAACCATAGAAAAATTTAAGGCTGGTTAATGGTGATTGGTATCTCAGTTTAAAGAAATAATCTGCAACCAGCTATGAAAAAGATGTGAATTGAATTTTGTATGCACTAGCTAATGCTTTTTTTGTATTCTGTATAAATTTGAAATTTCGATAGATTGAAAGTCAAAGAATAAATATTCTCATTCTGAACTTATTAAAGTATCCTATAAAACAGCCTAATTGTTGAAATAACAGTATTTATTTGTAGAAGAGGAGATATTTTGCTTATAATTTGCCACCTTCTCCAAATATCGTTCATGTCATTGAAATTGTTTTTTTTGTGGGATAAAATCCATTCTACCTCAAAGTTGCAGAGTACAAAATCGATTTGCAAAGATAAATAAAAATATTATGCAATTATGAAAGTTTTGGCTTTATGTGTACTTAGAAATTTCATTCTTGTCTTTCTAAGTTAGTAATGTTTTATTAATTATAAACCTCTTTGTTTGGAAAATCCTATTTTCATAAAAAATCATTGCAAATTAATTTGTATTGGAGTAATATCTGAAATGTTTTAGAATGTGTATGTTTCATTTGATGTTATTTTTTATTGATGTTGAAACCAATTATATATAATCATGTCTGCTAATACCTAATTACATATTTTAAATTTCAATTAATTTCTCTAATATTAAGCTTATATTCTCCATTTTAGGAATTTAATTTCAGGATGACATTCAGATCTTGAACCCCTGTTGTAAGGAGTTTCTCCTTTGCAATAATTAGTATCATGTTTATAAACTTTTAAAAGCTCAAAAATCTGGCAATTCAAAAAAATCTCAATTCCCATTGTTTTGTATGGATTTTCTTGCTAGTTATTCTTTTCATAAATAACAGGAAAATCGCAATTCTTTCTGTTAGCAATGATAATGTAATTGAGGTTCGGATGTTTTTATAAAAAGTATATGATAAATATATTAAAATAAGCATTAACTGTTAAAAAATCTGAATGAAAATGGCTTGAATCATTTATAACATTTCCTGTGTTGTATTTTCTTTTGACATAAAAGTGTAATGGTTGCAAAAAGTGAAATATATGTTTTTCATACCACTATCTAAAATATTTACTACTGAAATAATTAAAGAATTACGTCTTGATGTACAATTCTGTATAACAGGGACGATCTAAAAATGAATTGTATTGAATGCATCTCATCCCTCCTAAGAATTAAATATTCCTGTTTTTTTAATATATTTGTTCTAGATATGAATATTATAGTATTTTTTAAAGATATACTATGTGTAAATTTTTGTTGTAATTAAGGTATAGATGTATTTTAATTTATTGTGAATTAATGTATGAAACATTATTTAAATGATATTCTGGAACCCCTGTTTGGTTTCTTTTACTTCTGTTTAAAATTTGTATTAAGTTACTTTAATTTAAATGTGTGTCTTTAGTAAGTGATCAATTTGTCAAATATTGCTGCTTCAATTATCTATTAACCACATCCCAGTCAACACAATTTAAAATAGTGGACTAACATATTTGCTATAATTGGATTTACTAGGAAGTTTTTGTGATTTCTTCTATGTGTCATATATTGCTTCCTTCCAGCTCTGCTTTTTGTAACACAAAAACCCCCCAATTTAAATGTGAGTCAGATGAGTGCCTATTCAACTTCAGAATTGTATGAAGTTTTGTCTTCCTTTCATTTTAGTGTTACTGTGTTCAATTTTGAGATTCATCCTGGATTTTAATAACTTGAAGTGTCACTTCAGTGTGACATAAATAAAATCAAAAAACTAATTAGTGCCTTACAAACAAAAAACTTTTTGATATTTTAAAGAGGGACTAAGAATGTTTCCAGAAGTTCATTTCTGAATAGATATGTATTAATTCAAGATAATACATACTGTAATAAAAATATATTATCGTTCCAGTTTACTGGGGCACATGTTCCTTAATCCTAAATCTGCTTACGGCCTTTAAGAATGATATATGAATAGGCAGAAATAATACCTACTTGGAGCTCATGTTTTATTATGAGCTTTTTGTGTGTGTGTATAAGCAGTAATTTCATGTGCCATGTAATGCCAAACAATTTGGCAGATTTTCATTGTATTAAATGTTATAATAGTAAACAAATTTAGTTCCATTTCTAGGATAAATCTTAAACATAATATCTTAACCCTAGATAACTTGACATTCATCTAATAAATTACCCAGCTCTGAAAACACAGAATTTGTGTTTTGTCGGTCTAAGAAACTCGGGATGACAACGTATGTATACAACTACTGCAACAAGGTTATTTCTGGAGAACGACTTTTAACATCTGTGTGTGCTCTCTTATTTATACCACCTTTCTATCTCTTAATTAAAATATTATAATATTAAAGATACACTAATTTGTTTGAAACAAATAAAGGAAATATAAAAATATACTTATTTTTAATTCCTAGTCTTGAGTCGAATGATTGGTTACAGAGTAATTCTGATCTAAGTTTAGTTATCTAGGGTTAAAATGCAATATTTATAACAAAATGATGTTTGTTTAAATAACTTTATATTTGTGTGACTTTTCTTGCCAACTTTACTGCAGCATATGTTAGTTTGCTATTTTAAATTTTTTCGTGCAATTTAATCAAATGGTAAATTTGATATACTGCTCTCAAAGAGAGAATTGGGCATTATGGAGAACAGAAGTTCGTAATTATCTCGTACACAGTAAAAATATTTGTATAATCCTGGACTTTTGCCACTTTAAAGGTAGAACATCGAATTGCATTTTTGCTTGCAAGGTTCTTGGAAAATTGTCACGTTATTTTATAAAAATGTATACTTTTTTGAATAGTGTAATATACATTAATATATTTGTATTCATATATTTTTATTACTGTTTTCGATTGCAAAAGTGACTGAATTAAAATAATTCTTGAATGATGCATAATATGACTTGTTCCTTTTATTAGTATACATATTTGTGGCAATGTTGTATTGTATTACTTTTGTATGTCACTGTTTGTAGAGATTGAAAAATGTAGTAAGGAAATATTTCATTGACTTGTGAAATCTCATACATAAATGTTTAATTCCTACATTTAAAAAAAAACTTAAAAAATAAGCTGAAATTTCAAAATTTACCAAACTAACCTAAATACTTGATATCATTTAGTATTTTTATAGATTGAGAGAATTTTCAATATCTACTTATTAAGCAATAGTTTTGACAGCCATGTCTACTACAAATGAAATGCAATATATTCTAAAACTGACTCTCACTTCTGTGTGATAGTTTCATTTAGTTTAAACTTCAACAACCACTAGAGGCCTTATAAACTAGCTTTAGAATGAGAATTGTTTGATTCTCACTAAAATGCATTTTTAAAACTCTTTATAAAGCTCTCAATTTTTCTTTGTTGAGATATTAAAATCTATTTAATGCAGAAAAAAACTATTTAATGCAAATTTATATTTTACTGAGATTTTTCCTCCCTCAATTATTTTTTAATTATTAAATAAAACAAAGTTTGCTGTATAAATTTCAAATGAATTTTTTTTTTTTGAAAAATATGAAGATTATCATTGCTTTTAATTTACAATAACTAAAGATTCATTAAGATCTGAAAGCTATGGATATTCCCTTATATTTGGTTTTTAAAGGATTATCAGAGTAATTTACTTAAAAAAAATTTTTAAAGTTAATACTGTAAAAGACTTAACTGTGAAATAAAAAAGTAAATTTAATACTATGGTTATTATTCATAATTCACTGAAATCTCCTAGAAAATAAAAATATTAAAGTGATAAATCTTTAAAAAATGCTGCAATATCAAAATTTTGAAATTTTAATTTTTTCTCTTGGCAATTAAGAGTAGAAATATTTAAGAACCTAAATTGTTTATATTTATTACTTTTTAAAATGGCAAGTGCTATTTCTTGATTTTCAATAATAGTATATCTGAATTAAAATGTTAATCTTTAAAATATTTTTCACTAAGATAGCATTTATAAACAGTGCATTATTAATGAGAGCAATGTTAATTTTTTTAACCATTATACTTCAATGATACAAGTACTTACATACAATTCTAATCTAATGTTCTATAAATATTACTATGTAATTGTAAATTTTTTTCCTCATTGCTCTATATACTATGAGATCAAATAATGTCTGTTTTATTTTCCTCAAACATTTATTAGTGCAGTGTTTATTCATATCAGTTTATACAGAACGAGTTGTTAGTAGTAAATTTTCTTTAAAATGCAGAGTTTCTTAAAATGTCTTTTTGGAGAATATTATTAAAAGTTTTTGGATCTATGTTGTTTTTTTTCAGCACTGTCGCACAATTAATTTACTCAAACTGCAGAATTTTCCATTTAAACGAGAAATTTTTAATATTAACTGCTTAGAAAGTTGTAAATTTTGTGTTCAGTGAAATCTTGTGATTTTGTTCAGTAATTCCTTTACACATGTCAATATCAACTTTGATATTAATTAATTTTTTAATTGATATTGTTTCAAAATGTACCAATTTTGTCATTTGTTCTCTGCTAATGCATAGCTTTTATTTTTTTTTTTAGTCTGAAATTTTCCTTCCCATATAATTTCTATGTTTATAAAATTCTGAGAATTTTATTTTTGTTGCACGTTTATAAATAGAATTGTTCAATTCCCCCCCCCCTTAGATTTTTGAAGATGAACTATGAAATTTTTATTGCCTGAATCATTCTTTTTGCATGTGTCATCTAATGGAATGCTTGAATCATTTCACTATTTTTATTGATTTTGCATATTGTATATTTCTCAGCAGTAATTATGAATTTATCTATGTGTTTATATGTCAGATCAGATTAATCTTTGAATGTTCTTTATAGTGTTATTTTACTTCTGTTAAATTTTTTTCCCCTTCCAAATGATTTCTTTGCATGTAAATAATAATGTAAATTGTTCAGCTGGTATGCAGAATATTTTTATTTTGTGGGAATCATTTCACTACGAATATTTTTCTTAATATAGTAAATTCAAAAGAAAAAATACATCTTTAAATTGTTCACAAATGCATTTAACTTTTTACCGAAGAGTATTGACACATAATTTATTTTTATAGAACAAAGATTTCAGCTTGTGAATAAAATGTGAAAAGCAAATTGCCTGTCAGTATCAGGACAAATTTCGTTGTAAACTCTAAGCAATAAATAGCATTTTAAATTGATGCTAAACATTTGTGTTTCATGGGAGCATAACGCTGGCACTCGAACGTGTTTAAATCCGCAATATTGATAATTGCAAAAACATCTTTGTTATATTTTAATAATTATTAAAATTAGATATAAAAATTTGATACTCATTTAATACATTTCAATCTTTTAAATTAAAAATTTTGCATTATTCTTCAAGTTGACATCATTACTTACCAAAAAATGTAGAAATGTCATTTTAATGGAAGGTATGCATGTGACGTCATTCAGTATAGCCTGTTCAAACGTCCTCCTGTTGGTATGATGTGGAAGTTAGGAGAGATGGTGCCAGCTCAGGTGTCATCTTTGTCACTTGGTAATGATTCAAAATTACAAGATCCGTCACCAATAGAGCCCTCATGTAGCTTTATAGTGCGACGTTAATGAGACATTCTCAGTATAATTTACTCTTTTCTGTATCAACTTCAAAAGTATCGAATACCCTCATAATTTTACTGAAATATTGTAGTCATCAAAAAATTTTACCCTTTTTTATTAAATAAAAATAAATTCTATTTCTACATTAAAATTGAAATATTTATTATTTTCGAACGAATTTTAAGAAATGTGTTTAAATGGTATTTCAGCTGAGAAAGTAACACTTGCATCACCCGGTGAAATATCTTTGTGAAAGTCAATTCGGTAGCTTAGAGGTGGAGTGCCCACCTCGTAAGCCTAAGGATGTGGGTTTGATCCTGCCTGGAGTAGATAGATTTTCTGGATACGAAAATCGTAGATGCGCATGTCATATGATTATGTGGCATGTAAAAGATCCCTTGAGTATAAGTTTGGCTCTCGTAAAAATTAAATCATGGCAATATTTAGCATCCAACGAGAGCTGGAATTAAAAATTAATTCAAGCTTCAAAAAATTTGGAAGCGAAAGCAGCTGTTAGATGGTGGCACCACATGAAGTGACTCTCACATTTGGGAATGTGCCATGTCTGCAAAAGCTTAGTTGTCAATATGCTGCCCATTAAGGAAAAAAACCATTTTTGTTAAATGTACCATGCATCTAAGTAGTAGATGTTTTGTTGGTCGTGTGTGTGTCGTTTGTTCCTTTCGAGTATTGCATAGGTTATGCTACTCTACTTAATTATTGGGATGAAGGTAATAAATTTAAGTAGATAAAGAATTAAAAAATCTGATTTGTTAGGGAGAAGCCGGGGGAAATTGAATTAATGTATTTGTAACGAATTCATGTAGAAAGAATATAGAGACCACTTTCTTGCGCTATGAAATGTTTTGAAGAAAGTTTGTTGGGTTTAAAAGAACTCTTATAAATATTCAAAATAAAGCGTATACCTGTTTAGTCTAAAATTGTAAGGTATATCAATTTTTTGCGCCAGTTTGTTTTGCTATATTGTCTTGCATCACATTTTTTCACTCCATAATGTGCCTTGGGTTTTATGTTTATGTATGGTTAGATTACAAGCTAAATTTTCTGCATTCAGCTTTTTTCCAATTCTAAATCAACATAAACCTTATTAAAAGTTTCTCAGTGTTTTGAAAACGATTCTGGTTAATATATTGAAAATGTTTAAGTTTTCGTCTTCATACCGGTAGGGAAAAGTTAATCATAATATAATTATGATATTGATTTGTTTGAAATATTCTTTAAAATATGCAAAAATATTCTTTTAAAATATGCAAATATTCGAACGTAGATGTGTGTTATTTGGGTAATTTAATTCTAAGGGCGAAAATAATACTCAGAAAATAAAGTTATTTTTCAATTTTTCTGATCCGGTGTGTAATGTAAATCTGACGTTCTTGCATACCTACTATGATAAATATTATATTATGACTTAAGTTCTATGCATCATATTTTGTCTTTAAATGTCAACTTAAATGAATGACTTGGTCCCCCCCCCTTCCCCCTCAAAAAAAACTTATTCATATATTTCTGTAGCGTTTAGTTTCTTTTATTTAAAATACTTATTGTTTAGATGACAATTCTTGGTTGAAATTACTTTGTAGAATTCAAAAATGTTTTTTTCACTGGAAACTGTCCATGAAGATATAGTTTTAAAAAGTTCTAAAGAAACTGATGTTTAGAACATGGAAAAATTCTAACTTAGGGTGTGTGACTTTTTATACCCTAATACATGTAGAATTGTTCTTGATATTGTACTGTGATATAAGTATGCATTCTTCATAAAAATAAATAAAAACTTGTATCATTTGTGCATTGATTCTAATTTTTTACCACAGCAGCAAATTTATCATACATTGAATGCCCCTATCGTTTAGATTTCAATAGTGTATCATCTCTTCACTGAAGCATAGCAAATACTGTTGATTTCTAAACACAGAAAAAAAATCACAATAAAATGCTTGTCTTTGAATCATAACCATCTTTCCTTTTTTGATCACGTACCATTAAAACGAAAAGAATTGTAAGCTGTGTACCTCATATAATATAACAAAGGTTAAAAGTTTTAATAATTATTAAAATAGCAGATAGTAACTTAATTTCTATTAGTTATTCCCAAGACTTCTCTAAAGAATCACTGTCCAGAGTTGCACATTTTCCTCAACATTTCTTGCTCTTCCGAAGGCCATTGTGTGGCCGCGATAGTCTAGTGGCTAGGGTCATGGACCCTTTGCCGGCATGTCGCGAGTTCGAACCTAGAGCCACTGAAGACCCGCCGTGTAGCCTGGGCTGATGTACGTTAAATCTGTCAAGGCTCAAACGTCCTCCCGTTAGTGTTGTGTGGAAGTTAAGACAGGCGTCGTCCTCGTCACTTGACCATGGTTCAGGATTACGTTCGTCGTTAAAACCCCTCGTGTAACTGAATAAGGTGACTTGAAATCCCTCATTCACTCGAAGGCTTTTGTTGAACTCTCTCAGCAGATTGCATCGAAAAACATTATTTCATCTCTTGAATGACGTCATTTATGTTCACAAATCTCCACCCCCACTATGGATTTTGAGTTTCGGTAAAAAAAAAATCTCTTAAGACGAGATAGGAAAAGTATGGTAAAATATCAGTCGGCGTCCCTTTTTTGGTCAACCGCAGCTCGAGATTGTTGTTTCTGATAACTAGCAATGTAATTCCAGGCCTAAACTTCGTGCAAGCTCTTAATAATAAAGATTCCACCCCCCAAACATCGCCACTGGATCTCCAAAACTCGGCACCAGAGAAAAATCAAAGAGTGAGCCCAGAAAAATCTAAGATTAATCGACCATCCCAACATCAGACTTTTAACTTCGTAGCAGCCCTCGTGGAATTGCAATATAATTTTTCTAAATTCTCAAAGCTCTTCAATGCTCGCCATGCTTCATCGCAGTTTAGCAATGACACCGATAAACTAAATATATTCATCAAAGGAGTAATCGGATCTGCCGCTCCCACACCAGTTTAATTTGATTTTTCTTTCAACTCCCTCACTCTTTGCCTATCTTTAAAGTTCCGATTAAATTTTCCTGCTCATCTTTTATTTTTTATAAAGCTGTTTTCTGATTTTTATTCAGTCAAAGCATTTTCTTTCATTTGTCGTGAATTAAATTCACTTACTGCATCCCCATTGGCCAGGCTTCGCCCCGCCCACCTAATGAACTATATCTGCTCTTATTTTCAGTGCTTTGCACTGATTTTGAAGTTATTTTTCTCAAGCACTTTCTGTATTCTATTATCTTTAAAGTCATTTTACTTATCTAGTACTAAAATTAATAAAGGGCAAGAGTCAAAACATTAGTCATTCAAAATCCTAACGATTAGAGGTTAAAGCTCGAAAGAGCTAGGAACTCTGTTCATCCACCCAGCGATATTTTGTTTCTGATTCCCACAATTTATCGTGGCAACGGGCTAGTTTTACATCTATCGTCAACATAGAGCACCTTTGATTTGGTGCGGCTCCACCCCACTTTTGAGAGATAACACCCTGAGGGGTTTGGGGGGCCCACCTCTCGAGGAGTTGTGGCTCGATGAATATTTAAAGTGCCTTCATGTCGCATAGGCACTTAACATTTACAAGCATCCATGCCTTCTCCGGGATTCGAACCCAGGCATTAAGGCACAGCAGTCAGCGTCACTAACCACTGTAACCGGATGGGCGACTTGAGGTTAGCGAGTAGGTGTATTATCAACAAGAAGACTGACACCTTCGCTGATCCTATCACGTCGTTTCTTGATCAGGGTGTAACGCAGTTTATTCAATGATATGTAGATCCTTCTCTAGGCTGTTGCGATGAATCCATGGCAGTTCCAAAAAGCAGACATGATCTTCCCTAAGACTTCGCCTTATCCTCCTTGTGGGAAAAGAATCTCTGTACTTCCATTCTTTTCTCATATCTTTGGATTATAGCGATAGATCCAAGATTCATCCCGAATTACCAGGTGACCAAAACATTCCTCTACTTATTGCTCCGACAGATTCAGCATCTCCCTTGGCAGGTTGCGTAGTGTTTTCTTCTGGAAAGTATTTGTAGAAAAAAACCCGTGTGTTGACCCTTTGGACATGTGCGCGCGGTTCCTGTATAAATTTCCACTTACTTTCGAAGCTAAGATCAGTTGTATTCCTGGTTATTTGAATGGCTGCTCTGCGATGTTCCCTACCTTCTCTGTGTAAAAGTTGCCCTTGAATGATAGTTTTCCTCTTGGAACATCTTTGTAGGACACGCGTTTCGGGTTTGAAAATTCATTTAATACCTCACAATAGTGTCATACAACGGGTTATTTCCAGAAAACAATCAATTGTTTCCCCATAGATTTGTGGCAGCGGTAGTCAAGTGGCCAAGGTATCGGATCATAACTGGCGTATCATGGGTTCGAGCCCAGTATCATTGAAGACCCGCCGTGTAGGGGAGCGATGCACGTTAAATCTGTCAAGAGCTCAAACGTCCTCCCGTTGATGTGGTGTGGTACTTAGGAGAGGGGGTGCCAGCTCAAGTGTTGTCATCGTCACTTGACCATGGTTCAAAATGAGGTTCGTCGCCAAAAGCCCTTGTGTAGCTGTTTTCACTTACTCGCCCTAGATTTGCTGGGTATTATGTGGCCAAGGTCACGGACTTGTGCCTGCGTGTCACGAGATCCGCTGAAGACTCGCTGTGCAGAAGGGGCCGTTGCATGTTAAATCTGTCGGGGCTCAAGTTAGGAGAGAGGGTCAGCTCACACACATGGATGTCGTTCTCGTTACTTAACCATGTTTCAAAACTACGAGGTCCGCCGTCAAAAGCCCTCTTGCAGCTTTATAGTGCGATATTAATATAACTCTCACTCACTCTTTGCCGGGCACTGTAACTTTTCAAATGAAGGAACATAATGACATTGCGAAACTGTCTTCTCCATACTGCGAGTTACTTCAATTACGGCTTCTTAAAACAAAAAATTAACAATAGCTGTAATTTTCTATATTATGGATAGAAGGATAAATTTTATCCATATGTCTCGATTATTTCCTAATAATAATGAAAACTTTACCATATTTGTACGTATACATTGTGTGTGTGTGCGTAAAGTTTATCTTTCAATTCCTACTATTAGTTCACACTCTCCCATATATATATAAAACTTGTGTGTTCAAATTTTCAATCGTTAATAAAATACCTTTTATTCATCCACTCAAGTTCTAGTAGATTTTTTAAAACTTGTAGTGGAGAACACTTGACACTACAGTTTTTTCAATTCTTTATTACTTAATTAAATCTTAATTTTATATTTATTCTGTGTTATCTCTCACGAAGTTAGAACTAGCTGCAAAAGATGGCGCCATCAAAGTAGGAATTCACTTAACACTTATATACACTCAAGAGCTAAAACATTATGACCACCTGTCAATAACGAGTTTGCGCGCAACACAGCTTCAACCCTCCTTGGCATGGATGCCACAAGTCCTTCGTAGATGGCCGGAGACATTTTGTACCAGATGTTTAAGCAACGGTCACGCAAATCCGAGATATTGCGAATTGGTGGTCTTTGAACTCTGAGCTGCCGTCCCATGACATCCCAAATGTGTTCTGTCGGATTGAAATCCGGTGAGTTAGGCGGCCAGGACATTAACTGGAATTCAGCATCAACCACTTCAACACAATTTTAGCCTTGTGACACGGGGTGTTGTCCTGTTGGAACATTCCATTTCCAGCTGGAAAAACGGGCCATGTAAGGGTGCAACCGCAATGATGTTCAGATACCCTGTAGCATTCATGGTCTGCTCTACCACAACCACGGGTCCCAGAGACGCCCAAGAGAACGTCCCCCAAAGCATAATACCGCCACCACCGGCCAGTGTATGACCTACTGTATATCGAATGAGCAACTGTTCGCCTGGAAGATGGCGTATCCTGACACGGCCATCGGCGTGATGAATGACAAACCGTGATTCATCTGACCAGGCAACTGTCCCACAGATCCATGGACCAGTCACAATGTTCGCGGCCCAGCGTAGGCGCAGTTGGCGATGACGCTTGGTCAGCAAAGGCACACGAGCGGGACATTTGCTACGTAACCCCATATCCAACAGTGTCCACTGAGCAGCGTGCTCCGATACTATTCTACTTGGCCGTGCATTGTATTGGGCTGTCAGCTGAGCCCCTGCCTGGCTGCGGTTTTGCTTCACCATGCGAGACAGTCTCTGACGGCCTTTTTTCTTTTATAGCGTGTGGACGTCCAACACCATGTCGTCTACTGCTGGTTTCACCATCATTCACCCACTTTGCATAAGTATTAACAACTGTAGATCGCGAACAACCCACGAGTCGTGCAGTTTCGGAAATACTTGTTTCGAGCCATTAATATCTGCCCTCTATAAAAGTCACTTAGATCCGCAGCCTTTCCCATCACACACAGAAGTAAGTGAAAGAATGATTCTTCAGACTCTCTAGCAGCAGTTAAATACCACTTCCACCTGATCATGTGCCTTCCTTGTCATCCAGGTGAGTTCATTGCAAAATGTAGGGGTGGTCATAATGTTTTGGCTTTAGTGTATGTAGGGGTGGTCATAATGTTTTGGCTTTTGAGTGTATACACTCAAGAGCCAAAACATTATGACCACCCCTACATTTGCAATGAACTCGCCTGGATGACGTGGTAGGCACGTGATCAGGTAGAAGAGGTATTTAACTGCTGTTGGAGAGTCTGAAGAATCATTCTTTCACTTACTTCTGTGTGTGATGGGAAAGGCTGCGGAACTAAGCGACTTTGATAGAGGGCAGATTGTAATGGCTCGGAACAAGTATTTCCGAAACTGCACGACTCGTGGGTTGTTCTCGATCTACAGTCGGTACTTATGCAAAGTGGATGAATGACGGTGAAACTAGCAGTAGACGACATGGTGTTGGACGTCCACACGCTATCAAAGAAAAAGGTCGTCGGAGACTGTCTCGCATGGTGAAGCAAAACCGCAGCCAGGCAGTGGCTCAGCTGACAGCCCAATACAATGCACAGCCAAGTAGAATAGTATCGGAGCACGCTGTTCAGTGGACACTGTTGGATATGGGGCTACGCAGCAAACGTCCCACTCGTGGGCCTTTGCTTGATCAAGCGTCATCGCCAACTGTGCCTGCGCTGGGCCCGTGAACATCGCGGCTGGTCCATGGATCAGTGGGAGAAAGTTGCCTGGTCAGATGAATCATGGTTTGGTCATTCATCACGCCGATGGCCGTGTCAGGATACGCCATCTTCCAGGCGAACAGTTGCTCCTTCGATGTACAGTAGGTCATACACTGGCCGGTGGTGGCGGTATTATGCTTTGGGGGACGTTCTCTTGGGCGTCTCTGGGACCCGTGGTTGTGGTAGAGCAGACCATGAATGCTACAGGGTATCTGAACATCATTGCGGACCAGTTGCATCCTAACATGGTTTCTGTTTTTCCAGCTGGACATGGAATATTCCAACAGGACAACACCCCGTGTCACTAGGCTAAAATTGTGTTGGAGTGGTTGATGCTGAATTCCAGTTAATGTCCTGGCCGCCTAACTCACCGGATTTCAATCCGATAGAACACATTTGGGATGGCAGTTTAGAGTTCAAAGACCACCAATTCGCAATATCTCGGATTTGCGTGACTGTTGCTTAAACATCTGGTACAATCTGTCTCTGGCCATCTACCAAGGACTTGTGGCATTTATTCCAAGGCGGGTTGAAGCTGTGTTGCGCGCCAAAGGTGGGCCAACTCGTTATTGACAGGTGGTCATAATGTTTCGTCTCTTGAGTGTATATATATATATAATTGTTAAAATTATACTTTAAATTAAACTATCTATTTGCATTTTGAATCAAAATTTAATTTGTGCAATGTCTAGTATTTTCTTCTACATTCACAAAGTTATATCCCCCTCAAATAACTTTCCACCTCTGCATGCACTTGCGTTTCAAATGCGATACGTTTGAATTGCTCAGCTTCCCTGATGCTAGCAAGACGAAACATAGCAACCAACGAGAGAGAACCAAAAACTCTCGTGATACACTCGCAAATAATCGCGAGCCTATATTGTCTTACTTCCAAGTGTCATTTTGAAGTACGCGTACCTCTCACTTAGGAGACACTTCTCTAGAATTTACAGCCGCAAATCTGACTATAATCTTCCACAAAAAAAAAATATGACTCCAACAAACACCCCTCAAAGGAAAAATTGTAGTAGTATGAAGAAATGCACTAGCTAAATGTAAATTACGGAATGAGTAGAGGTAAGAAACCTCGACTAAGACTGACCTCGCAATTTTGAACCTCAGTCAAGTAAGGAGGACGTCACTTATACTGGCACCGGACTCTCCAAACTTACACTCCACGTAAACTTGATCACATAAGAACATGATTCTGACTAAAATAAAGTTTACTTACAAGTTAAAATAAAAGCATGGAGTCTTGTATGCATACCAAAAATTTTGATTCCGGTGTTTGGGACGATGTATCTGTTTATACGTACTAAAACATCCCATTTGATACTTACATTGGTGTTCAAAATTAAGAGAATTTTTAGATTTTGTTGATTAATTCAAAAACTACTGGGCAAATTTTAATAAAATTTCGTATGTATATAGGGTTGATAAAATATGCAAAAAAGTAACCAAATCCAATGGTTAAAATACACACGCACGATCATGCTTAACACTTATCGAAGTCGGAAGGTAAGAAACAGTTGTTGCAGATTATAACAAAAAAATGGGTTCATAGGGGGGGGGGGGTATGGTCGCTTCTTTCAGATAAACAGGCCTCACACTGTTATTTTATACTGGAAATAAGGGAATTCATGTGGCAATTAACTCCACTCGTTCAGCAACTCTGTTTTCAGGCCTTGGATAGTTTTCGGAGGGGGGGGGGTGCGAGTTGCAATTACCCTCCACAGAGTGTCCCAGACACTCTATACCAGGGGTTGGCAACCTTTCAGCTGTGGTTTGCCAAACCAACCTACCAACATGATTCAGCGTGCCAAGCAATTGAAACAATTTGATTCCCACGACAATACATGCAAAACTTCGAAACAGAGGTCAAAAATACAAATTTAATTATATGTTAATTATGCATCATTTAAAGATATTTATTGACATAAAAATAAACATAAAATATACAACTATTACTTCACTATAAATAGAAATATTAAAACTTCGCTCATAAATATGTATCTTTTTAAAATTTTTAGGGAGAGAGAAAACTTAAAATATGACTGTTCTTCAATATAAATCAAAAATTAAAATTGTATCTATATTATGCATTCTTAAAAATATTTATGAAACAAGAAATAATTAGCATAAAGTATATAAGTGTTCATGCAGCAAAGTTAAATAAAAAAAGTATAGCCGAAATCGGCTCTTGCGCCAATAAACCCCAAAATCACTCACTCGCTAAGCGAATGATAGTGGGATCGTCGCCACATGTATTTTGCGAGGTAATGGTCGAACATACCTTTGGTGTGGCTGGTAGAGTTCCGAAGAAAATGTTTAATTGCCAACCATGTGCCCTGAATAGAATTTGTGTGAGTATCAGGATCTTTAAAACATATGCTGTGATTCACTCCAAATGTTTAAAACCCTCATCTTTCAAACATTTATACGCTTTCCAACAATCGTACTTCCAGGCAAAACCCATTCCTTAATCACACACAACAATTCCTCTTTCATTCAACCACTAAAAAAAAACTATTCTCGTTCCTCTTTCTATACCTCCTAACACCCATTGGCCATTCACCAGGTTTGCCTTTTCCATACTTCATTTTCCCAAACTTACTCTCATCAATTTCTACAATAACATTTACACCTCCAATTTTCACACTATCATTCACAACCACATCCATACAAACCTCTAAGCAAAACATAAACCAATCCACAACTGTATTTTTATTCAATTTCAATTCATTCACAACATAATGATTCATACATCTTCTAAACTACATTTTAGTTACACGTAAAATATCATACATACTCAACTTACTATTTAAAAACTACGAATTCTTTCTTATACTTCTGCAAACACCATGCACATTTGCATCTTTTTATCGACATCTCCATTCAAATCCACTGAAAATAACACTCTTTCGTTCATATAATCTCATTTGCTCATTACATTTAGGACATTCATCACTCCAAGCAATCAATCCTTCCTTCATACACCATTCAATAATTTCTTTCTTACCTTTCGCATTTAACAAAGTAAAAAATTCTAAGGAATATTCACTGATACATGCAGCCATACTTCCCGTACTCAACAAAATGACGAAATTCGAAATGCCCAAGTCCGAAAATTCCAAAAATAGTTAGGTTTACCATATCTAGTGTATCAAAGTAGGGTTACCAAGATGGCACAATTATCGCCAACCAAAATAATTTGTGCCAAGGGTGTGGGCTCTCCTAGGACTGAACGAGATGGGTGGTGTCGCCATCTATCGTGTAGAAGTCCAGCCTGTCTCGGGCTCTGGCAACTTTTATTCCTTTGCTTACACAACAACAATATTTCTCTTAAACTTCAAGTCTGTAGGTCTAATAATTTCAGAGATCTATGAATTATTTAATAAGTCTTTAAATTGTTTAATAAGTTGAAATTTTCTTATAACTGATGTTTTTAGTGTGGGCTTTTTTTCTTTAGAAATTTTTGCATATTTGTAAGATTAATAAAGGCTTGTCTACTTTTAACCAAATAAAATTTAGAAAAAATCTTTCATAGAGACTACTATTTTTTAAATTTGTATGTTTCTTCTATTTTTATTCTGTCTAATATATTGTATTAAATAAATTTGAGTTTAGGTTATTAATCTAAAACCTCATTTTGAAATGTGTTACTGTTCATTAAAGGTCAGTTTTAAAATATTTTATAGAAGTAATCTGCTTCATCATGAATTCAAATTAAATATTTTAAGATTCAATCATTGAAGCCTTTTCTACATGTTCAGTTTACTTTTTACCTCTGGAAATAAGGAAAATAAGGTATTTTGTATACAGTTGTGGCAAAAAGTCATAAGCACACGTTTTTTTGCCTAATTTTTTAGTCTGACTTAATTTTTCGTTGTGTGATTATCACACTTTCTTAACTATTTTTATTAATTCTAGTGGATTTTTTCATGCTGATTTCAATTGTTTTATTAATGTAAATTAATTAATTTACATAAAAATTTACATTAATAAAATTAGTTTTATTGATATTTTAGAAAAAATAATGGTAAGAGAGGAACAAGGCACTAGTGTAATAAGTGGTTATTTTTTCAACCTATGAAATACCCCATTATTCCAACCAATTAGAGAGTATTAGTGATAAAGGGTTGAAAGCTAAATGTGTGCAGTATGTTTTAGTGTATTTAAAGCCATTCTGTGGTGCAATTTGAACTGTGTGGGTGGATAATATTGCAAGTTATTGGTAAATTTTTGTTTTTGCCTTTATAATGAAAGATACAAAATAAAACTTTTGAAGGAAGAATGCTATTCTATGCCCCAAATTGTTGCTGAAGTACCATGTAATCTTCTTACTTTCATGGGAATGTTGAAAAAATATTTGTGGAAACAAATTCTATTGCGGACAGGAAGCGATATGGACTATCCAAGAAAAACTTTACATGGGAATGCAGGGTCTTGCACATGATTTACCTTTTAATAAATAGCTTAATTTGTGTTAAATTTTGAAACAATGGATTTTGACATCAAATATGAAAGTGTGCCCATGAATTGTGCAAAGACTGCTGGAAATTAGATGACAATGGTGCTTCAAAACTTGCCCAAAACCATTACTGTGTGTGTGGATAGGTGCAGGCAAAGGATCATTCATTATGGACTGTTAAAGACTTAGAAAAGGCAATATTTGGTAATGAAAGTCAGTTTTGTATTTCTGGTTACAAAAATAGTGCCTATGTAAGACAATACACTTGTAAAGAATTCAGCCCTTAGTATTTGAAGCCTGTAATAAAGCATCAGACGGAAGTTTATGGGGCTGCATATCTTTTCATGGTTTTTGTTAGAAGACTTAACACCATGAGAGGAACAGAAAAAAACCCAAAGAATACTGTAAAATAATACAAAATAAATTTCTGCCAATAGTGGGAGATTAGTCAGATTTTTTAAGACAATAATGGTTAAAAATTGAGTTTTAAAATATCTGAAATGAATTTTTAAAAAAATCTCTGAGGGGCACAGCACACACAAACTCTTTAACATAGATTATTTAAAATAAAAACAAATCATTCATCCCCCCCCCCACATCTCTCTCTCTCTTGCCTAGAATAAAAATCGCTTTACTTAGTTTCATTCTTTTTAAATATATTTTATTTTAAAATTACTCAATTATAAAAATTAATTTCAACTTTCATTTTACTGTAAATGATGTATCATGCTTTGAATCTAAACAAATCCTCATTTCTTAATGTTTATAGATTTATAATTGTAAAGGCAAGAAAGCACTTTGGTTTTATGCACATTTATAAAATTAAGCCTTAGTTTCAATTTTTACCCCCTCTTCTATTTCTGAAGTAATACCACTGTCATTGATTGTATTTTTTCACTGATCAAAAAGCGTCTTTACTATTATAATTTAATAAGATTTAAATAGATCTTATGAATAATTTTTAAAAGTTTTTTTAGATGTAAATAGACTTTTTAATTTAGCTCCTTAAATGCAGCTAGTGTATATATCAGTCTCACTCAGCAGCTGCATTAAGTGCACAGTATGTATATACCTGTCCTTCCAAAGTACGATTCTTTGCATTGTGCTGCTCTGTTTTGAACTACTCCCAGGGCTTTGGAGTACAATTAAATGACATTGACGGTGTTTGCAAAGAATTTCTTTTTGGGGGGGAAGAAGTGGGGGAGGAATTTGAAGAGTATATTCCAGGAATGATAAAATTCATAGCTAAGCAGTATTGGTTGTTTTTCCATTTGTGTAGGTCATGCTCTTTTTTTAACCTTCTTTCACTCTCATTTGTAAATAAAGGGAATCGAGAAAATGCGTTTGTTCAAGGGGAAAATATTTGCTGTGTATCCTGCTATCAATGCACTGAATGGGATGCTGGTTTATGTGTTGCATTCAACCATGTGTTTCGGGATCTATCACACAACAGCTAAGTTATAACATTTTTATATTATGCTACAACTCTGTACATCAAGAAAATGAAAATATAAAGTGAAAGTAACTACTTTTTTTTGTTTAACATTTATAAACCCCGTGCACCACGCAATGTATAACACGGGGCATACAACTTAACAGACAGAAGAAAGGATTACAACACAAACATCCATGCCTTCTCCGGGATTCGAACCCAGTCCCTACGGCACCGCAGTCAGCTTCACTGACCACTATACCGGATGGGCGGCTAAAGTAACTGCTTTGCAAAACATGTCCCCCCCCCCCATCAACTGCATAAAAATGTGTGCCTGTGGAAAAAATGGTGGTACTGGGAGGAGAGATTTCTTTCCTTGGCAGTTATAAGGGGTTAATATTCTAAATTATATATATATTTTAATTCTAACTTAATGCTAAGCAAATAGTAATATTGTACAGGAAAATGTAGCAAAGCCACTGTAATACAATAGCAAACTCATAGGTTTTGGACTAGTTGCTGTGGTAGAGTTGAATGATTTTGGTTGTAAACTTGTGGGCAGGCGTTGCTTCTGTGTGTGTGTGTGTCAAACTGTAGATTTCAGTCCTAGTTCCCCTGAAGACTTTCTATGTAAAACGGTTTATGTATGTTATAGCTATGGAGGCTCTAAGTCCTCACATTAGCATAGTTTGGGAAGTGGGGATGCCAGCATGGGTGTCAGCCTCATAACTTGGCCAAGGTCCAAAGTAATGTCCATCACAAATAGCCCTTATGTTGCTTCGTAGTGCAATGTTAATTGACAGTCAATCAACCAGTAGGCTTAAGACTAATATTGTAAGTTTAAATATAGTTTCAAGGCACGAATTTTTCTTTATTTGCTTATATTACTGGGCTGAAATAAGAAAATGCAGTTAAAAAAATTGTGTCTTAGACCATTTGTTTTATCAAGTTTTATATTGTAAATTCATTCCAAATTTTTCTTGGTGTTTTGGCAAGTAGTGATAAAGAGTACTTTCAAGGATCTTGAGCTTATCAATTTATATATTTATCAATAATTTTAAATTGTTAATGAATATGTACGTTTTCTGGAATGAATAAGAAACTAGATAGTTTCAACATCAGAATAAGTTAGAGCTTTTTATTTTCTTGAAGGTGAGTTTTTAATGAAAAATTAACACTTTTTTTTAAAAATAGACTGTAAATAATAATGAACTTAATAGTCCTCAAATTCAATATCTGTATTTTCATTCATATTCCTACTGTACAGTTAAATGTATCCACAGTTCTCGGTTAATTTCAGTCTATTTGTATTTTAGTTTTTTTTATGAGAATTTTAATGAAGTAGATAAAAACACAACAGGCTCTACCAAAGGAAATACATTGAATGTTTTGTAATTTGTAAGCGATAGCAATAAATATTAGTAAATTTTCGTATAATGTAAGCTTTTTAAATATTACTTTTAGAGGGTAAGTAGGCAGGATTTGTGTGTGTGATTTATCCCAGGGTATCTGAATGATCTTTTTGTTTTCTATAGATTTACTGTTTTGATAAATATGAGTATTGCTTTCCTGGGATGTCCTAGTAATCTTTATTTTTACTTATCTCTTTATCATTTAATTCTTCCGTTTTCTTGTTTTGGTGTATTTACAGCATTAGTTAAGATCATTTTCTTGTTAATTACCGAGTGTTTGGTGCAGCTTGACCAAACATGGCTCTTTTGTCAATAAAACCAACAATAAAAAGATAACTTTCAACTGATTGAAATAAAATTCCCTTTATTTACTGTGTATATAATGAAAGAATATGAATGATATTTACTGACTGGTTTATTTATAACAATTGCATTTTCTAAAAAAAAATTATAATTAATACTGGAGTTATTCAAAATTTGTGGTAACCACTCTTAAATTTCAAGAGCATGTTCTCTTCTAATAACTCTTGGTTGAACTCTGTTCTCAATACTTTGTGAATTTTTTTTAATAAATAAAAAAGTTCCAACATCAACATTACCCAAAATATTCTTTGTTGTATAAATACTACTGTAACTGGGTGTAAAAGGCTATGGTTGCATGGTGGTCATGAGCTTGTGACCAGTGTGTGATGAGTTAGTCCTAATGCCACTGTTCAGTCTGCGTAATTTTATCTATATTTTGTCGCGCATGCCATCCAACGACTGAGCACCTCCGCCAATGTTTTTGATGTAACCTTCCGCACCAGTTGTTGTTGTAGCTTTCATCTTGGAACAGCGTGCGAATAGCACCGTCTCGTAAATAAACAATATACAGTCCAAGTAGTAAAACATCATTCTTGATAAACTCGAACCAGCGTTCACGAACATTTGATAAACACAACATTACATTTTTTGGAGCGTCCAACCGGAGTTTTTTTTAAAAAAATGGATAAACTTAATAGATCAAAGCGTGCATTCAAAGGCACCATTACTAAATTAGAAACTTTCGTTGAAGAATCCAGAAATCATACTCCTACAAAACTGGATATTAAACTGAATCGTGTCCAAGAAATGAACAGAAAGATTGACGAATTGAAGGATCGGAACAGCTTTAGTATCGCCCACCCATCCAATATTTAATATTATTAATATAATATTTTAATCAATATTTAAGGATTAGAAATGTTATATTGTTTGCGATACCGAAGATGTGCGTGTGTGTGGTAACTCTTCTCTGTACTTCCACACCACAACACACCTAGAATAGGGATTTAACAGTCAAATTCAATTGGCTTAAGTGTTATAAACCCTTGCATACTATTTTTTAAAAATTTATTAAAAAATGAATACCAATGCAGTAAATTCGATAATTTTTCCAATTGAATTTTATTATTAAAATCAATGTCATTATCCTTTTTTAATTATTCAAATTGTTTATTCCAGTTTTTTGGTTAGTGAATTTAATTACTGACGATAAACGAAATGTATTACTTGTGTATTCTGAAAGCTGCTGAAAAATTAAAAATTGCAATAATTTTATACTATTAGATTAATATTATCGAACTTTTTATGCCAGAAGAATTGTGTTTGGCAATGTTTAAAAGTCTGTATCGGAGCTTGCTAAAAGCATCAACACTTGATATCACTTTAGAGCACTAATTATCACCAGGAAAATTAAAAACAGATGTTATTAGATTCCATTGCTTCAGTGCTCCTCAATAAAGATATAAAAATAAATATTTTAATTAATTAAAATAGTCTATGCTCTTCAAATAATCCAGGCTAACCTTTCCCTATTATTTTTCCTTGCCAAATTCAAGAACACGAGGAAAACAGCTTCAATTCAGAAAAAAAAAAAAAGTGTTTCAGGATTTTAAAAAAAAAACAAGATTTCAATCATTGGCATGGCCAAGTAATTTTAGCGCGTTTTTCACATGTTGTATTTTACAATAATGCAACTAATGAACTTTTTACTAACATAAAGTAGTACTATATTTAAAAAATTATTAAATTTAAATATGATTCGGCTGATCTAGACACAAATGCGACCCAATGCCGAAAACCCGAGGGCAATTGGTTGCTTATTGGCTGAGAAAAAGGTAGGACAAAATATGGAACGAGGACGAAGACGAAATTTGCGTCCTAATAGCGCTTTTTTTACACTACGTGAAAAACGCGCTAAAAACATTTGAGAGGAACAAATATTCCATTTATAGGCGCCGATTTTAGGATGTATTCAGGAATTTCCCTTGAATTGTCCAGTCCGGCAAGTTATACAATGACCTTACAGATGACCCCTCTCTATGGAAAGATCAAGCCCTCATTCCAAGCGTTTCCTGTGTCACTTCCAACTGATAGTTATTTTGGGCTTCTCAGGCTCACTTCTGAAAAGGACCCCTGTCCACTTCCTCCTTCGCTTACACAAAGGAAGTAATAAATCGCTTGTAAATATCCCCTTGCGTTGAGTCCCAGGCTTTGCGAGTGCTTTATGGTTTTATTTTCGCATGACTTAGGTAAAAAATACTGAGAATACCCTTATAGACGCGCCATGGAGATATTAGAAATTATGATTAAAAATGCTGTCATTCCCAGTTTTCTAAATTTTTCTTTAGCAATACTTTTTAAAAAGTATTGTTTCGACATGACCTGTTTTAGGTGAAAGAAATTTTAGTAAATTAAAAATTATTAACGATTACTTGAGAAATAATATGATACAAGAAAGGCTTTCAGATTTGTCCATCATCTCTATTGAATTAGAAATCTCTGGGAAAAAAATATTTCACCTGAATTATTGACAACCAGGTGGTATTCATGAGCTGATATACATTAAATCCTTTAAGACTCAAAATATTCAAGTTGCCAGGTTGTAATACTTGGGTTAGTTTAATTTGACCTCAGATTTGAGTTTTCATTACTTCTGTCAGTCGCCAATAGCATCGTGTCACGTGTACGCACGTTGTTAATAAGTAATCAATCAATGGGAATTCGACAATTCAAATTGTACTTATTTTATTCCGATTGAAAATAATTTAAGGTATTGTACTTTATTGATTATTAACGTCGCACTCCACAGCAATAAGAGGGCTAGAAGTCATTTTTTTTAGTGAAGATATATAAAATAATACCCGCGTAAAACAAAAGTATCACCCTGGGCTTACAGAAGTAAATAAAACAAACAAAATAAGATAAATAAAATAAAAAGTAAATAACAAAACAAAGTAATGAAATAACAAAAACAAATAAGTCAGAAAAACAGACAAATGGCTTAAACTGAAATAAGCTGAAAAAATTTGAAGGTCAGTTAATTTTAAGAGCATGCTGTTTAAATTTCAGGTATTTTCTTCCTTTCTTAAATTTTGAACAAAAAAGGATAAGATATTCAACACTGCTCGCTCACCAATTATTATGAGCAGTAAGGAATGTGATTTTATGCAATTTGTAAAAAAAAAAGTTATCACAAGACTGTCTTTACGAAATGGTCGGAAAAAATTATTTCGTCAGAAAGGGTGATCTGAGAGCGTACATAATGTTCCAAATAGGGACAATATTTTCTTTAGTCTGTTTCTTGTAAAACGATTTTTTTTTTGGAATATTAACTGAGATTTCAATCCCCCGCTTGGCTGTCGACTTTACCAAGAAATCCAGCCCTTTCTTGTCCAAAAATTCCTGTATGGCCACGAAAAAAAGTAAGAAAACACTAGAATTTTAAGATTCTTCTACATTTCCACAAGAATACTATTGCAAGATCAAATATTTTGCAGAGTTTCCAAGGCTAGTGGTAATAACTCTCGCAATTTTTAACTGCAGTCAAATTACGAGAATGCCAGTTGATTTCGCACCCTACTCTTCAAAGTTCCACACCCCGCCAACGTGAGTACTTTCAGCTTCCACAGATTTAGTGTGTATCAGCTATTCTATACGATAGTTCTTCAGTGGCACTAGGAATCTGATTGATATCCGACAGAAACAACAGTGGCCACTAATTCCTGATCACTATTACTTGAAATTGCTTTGCTCGCATTTTATAGAAACTTATGTGTGTTCAGATGTTTTTATTCTAATCTTTTTTCCGGACATTTATTCTCCTCACTCACTACCGAAACGTACTTAGATAAGGTTATTTCCTCAATGTTATTTGTATTCATTTTCTCAAACGTTATTTCCTTCTCTTATTTGAGGATAGAGGTATGTTTGTGCATGTTACATTATTTTTTTTTCAATAAAATTATGCTAAATAGGTGATACAGAATTTTTCTAAAATACTTTTCAGTAAAGAAGATAATTTAGACGTAATAACACTGTACATTTCTTTATTATTATTACTTTTTCTTATCGTTAAATTGTTAAAAAAGAATTTCGATGCAATTGCATACTGATCCATATCACAGCAAATTGTTCTGATCAGGATACCGCAATTATTGAAATGTATCTATATATATGTAAGGATAATTAGAGCTAAAATAAAATCCCCTATTTACCACTTAACTTTTATTTTCCGCAACATCTTCGAGTCTTAAATTAAGCACCCAATTGTTTCTCAAAAAAGATATTCCATACATAACATTTTTAATCTCAGCTAATTAAATTTAACAGTATTGCATATGCACACTACCACCTTTCACTTTAAAATCAAAAACATAAACTAAAAAGAGTTATTTAACTGTTATGAACATAAGTATTCAGCCCAATTAAAAATCTTTACTTGGTGTCCATTTTCTCTCTGCGAAAGATGTGACGTTTGCTCGCTGAATAAAACTGTTTTTTTACAAAAGCTTGATGTTGACTTGAAACATTACAAAACTAAAGGAGGAAAGTGATTCACTCATCACGATATCTCCTGAATTCTTAGACCTAAAGAAATTTTCCAGGCATGTTTATTCTGTTGAGTAGATGTTGATTTTGTCCACTAAAAATGGGTTTTGTGGAAATCTTCTTTAGAGCAGAGCCAGCCTTCTCTACAAAGGGGCCCGGATGCAAGAAACCACTTAGGGCCCTAATTTTTTCTAAGTAAAATATATATATATATATCAATACGAACACGCGAACGAACTCGTGGCCGGAAGGTCGTGAGTTCGAGTCTTGTTGCCACTGAAGACCCGCCGTATAGATGGGGTCGAGGTTCAATGTCTCCATTTTGGTGTGGTATGGGGGGCGCTAACTCAGGTGTCGTCCTCATCACTCGACCGAGGTTCAAAATGACGAGGTCTGTCAAAATGGCCTTCGTGTTGCACAGTAAGACATTAATATAACTTTGTTTTGCTGGTCCAGCTCCAGTCACAAAAGTTATTTCTATAAAAAAATAACTTACTATAAAAAAATCATTATAATTATATTAATTCTTTTATGTTTAATATTTTCTTTTCAAAATTTACATATGTAATAATGATTGAAATTTGGTCCTAATGGGAAATATCAAGGGAACATTCCGTTTGGATACTGTTGTACGTCATTGCTTTTGTATTATCTTTAATTTCGGTAGATTTCATTTCCTAATGCAGAAATGATTTATTCGCGTGGTCTGTGCGCTAAATGTTTCACAATTCTATTTCACGAATTTTTTTAATTCTGTTTACATGATATATTAGCCCGAAATCGCATATTTACTTAATATGGTTAAATTTTTTTTAAAAAATGTCCATTATGGGTGTTCCTATTATTTCTTGGGTTCCACAGAGTAGAGGATTAGTACATGCTATAAAAAGTCGAATCTTTGAAATAGCAATTTTAGGTTACTAGCTACGTTCGGAACTGTGATTTTATTTATTTACTAATTTTTTGCAAAAGCATATAATGAATGGTGTTTTTTATATTTAGTGTCATCCGAATTAGAATGAATATAGAAGATTGTTTTAAGAATATTATTATAATAAAAAGCAATTTAAATTGTTTTAAATTAAGAATTTTTATTTCCCAAAAGAGAGAGTGACAGATTTTAAAACATTCTCCTTTTATAGAAAATGTTTATATATCATATTTTCCCTCTTTATATAGTTTGGACTTCTGTACAGAGACTAAACTACGATTTTTGAAACATTCACAATTGACAAACATATGAGACAATTTACCAATTTGTCTCATATTACACAAACAAGTAGTTAAAAATATTTATATAATTGGCTATATTACTAATAAATAGATCATTTAAACTCTAAATGAGTTATTTTTTGAGTTACCTCCCTTACCTTAAGAATCAAATTGCTCCTTTGTGGGGGATAGGCCCCACGTTGAGAAACACTGTTTTAAATTGATAAATATACTGATTGCCTAATATGAGAAGCAAAAATACGTGTGTATAGTTTAGAATTAGGACGTTATATTCATGAACAGTCCATGTGCCCTGTATAGTAGCTGTTCTTTAAATTTGATTCTTAGTGACATGGCAAAAGCATTCTTAGTAGTCTGTAATTTTTTTTATATACTCCAAAAGCATTTTTTCTCCTTCAACTTTTTGATGGCTTTCAGATATGGACGCATTATCTATTGAATCCGAAATCTCTGAAAAAAATTGATTTCACCAAAAATATTGACAAATTTGCTTCTCAAAAAGCTATACAAGTTATTTTATCATTAAATTTTTAGTAGTCTTCGTGATTTATATACTTTTCTTTTCACGAGATTTATGCTTTAGTTCTTTCTTTTTTATTAAATTAAATTTTCTGAGTAAATACTGTTGATTTGCTTTTCTAATTACAAAATGTCTATTTTTATTTCAAAGGTAATATTTTTGTTAGCTGACCAAAAAATAAAGTTTTGCTCTTCAAATTTTTGCATTTTTATATTAATGTTTTTCTTTTTAATACAGGTAGATAAGTTTATAATTTGAATACATAAGTATTAAATAAGTAATTGTATATGTAAGCATTGTGTGTGTGAAATAAGGAATTAAATATAAAAGTATAATTAGTACCATAAAATCCGGCGTATAACTCGCACTTTTAACACACAAAATAAAATCGAGATTTAGGGGTGCTCATTATCAGGGGCGGCTCTAGGGCCAGACATACCGGACCCCTGTCTGGGGCGGCAAATTTTAGAGGCGGCATTTGGACCGAATTTGAAAATACTTTTTGATATATTTTAAGGAAAATTGGGAATTGGGCATTTCATTTAATGTATCATATTTCCTTATTTTATAATCTATATGTTTATCGTCAGGTTTTTTTAATGTTGTAGTCTGAAGAGTTCGAGGCGGAAATGTACGTTAAATTGTGAAATTGGATGTTTTCACAACCTTCTCTAGTTAAAAAAAAGAGAGCCCAATTGATATTCCTAAGCCTATTTCAACTTTATAATTTGCACCAAATCTTGTTATTGCATTAAGAACTTCGCTTTTTTTGCCAATAAGTGCAACAAGAAGTGTTTTTCAAAATTAAAACTAATAAAAAATTTCTTAGAATCCACAATTTTCTTCATTAAAATAGATTAAATGGTTTTGCTTTATTGTCTACCGAATATGAATTAACTAAACAAACTGATTTTAAAAAATTGATTAAAAAGTTTTCAAAATTAAAATTTAGAAAAAAAATGTAATTTTTTGTTTGTTTGTTTGTTTTGCTTTATTTTTGAGTTTTAGTTATTTTATTGTGATGCCTTTTGTTCGTAAGAATTATTCTTAAAATGTATGTATCTATGTGAGCATAAATACACAATTTATCTTTTTGAAAAATATTTTTTTTACTTTGGGGAGAGGGGGGGGAGTGGCATTTTCCATTCTTGTCCGAGGCGGCGAAACTGCTAGAGCCAGCTTTGTCATTATACGCGAGGTGTAAAAATATGAGAGCTTTAAAGTTAAAAAAAAATGATTCTAAAAAAAAAATAAGACTTCTACATAGATCGAAATACTCTTTATTTAAGGGGAAAAAAACAACATTCCTAATGAAATTAAGGGGGAGTAGTTCTAGAAGTATACCACTTTTTTAAAAAATATTTGGAATAATACCTGAAATAAATGACTTCAAAACAAAAGAACATAGCACACGTACATTTCAGGTTTCTTAAAAAAAAAGAGGTGCGCGTTATACGGGAAATATAACTAAAAATAAAAAAATAAAAAATACAGCCTGAAAGTATATGTGCCCGTTATACGCCGGATATATTTTACGGTATTTAAATATATAAGCATTAGTCAAAATATGAAAAATTCTCTAAAGAGGCGGCACATTAGGTCTTCGCACGCGGGCGGCCAACTCCCTAGGATCGGCCCTGAGTAGGTAAGAAAAGCCGATTCTGCGGTAAAGGCGCGCAGGCGCGATGGAGGCGCGGTAAAGGCGCAGGCGCGGTGGAGGCGCAGGCACAGGCGCGGTGGAGGCGCAGAGTTGAGTTGTTTTCCTCCTGTGGAGGCGCAGGCGCGGAGTTGTTTTCCTCCTGTGGATGCTGCGTGGAGTTGAGTTGTTTCCCTCCTGCTATGGTTTTGGTTTTCGAGTTGATAGGGGGAGTTGAGTTGTTTTCACCTGTTGTTGAGTTGTTTTCCTCCTGCTGCTAAGTTGAGTTGTTTTTTAAATGTGTAAAAAAAGTTTATTGAAATGTTTAAAGTGCTCATGGCGCCACCTATTGGTTAAACTATACACTAATTATTAGATTTTAAAATGATTGAAAAAATAACGCTCAAATAAAAAAAATAATAATAAATCCAGATTCAAACTCACAGCCCCAGAACAAAATGTCTCCATAGGACAATAGTTTTTCAGTTACGCCAACCATTGTCCTAAGAAGGCATGCAGACCTGAAGAAAACTTAGGTTTATAATCTCATGAATTTAATTTTGCAGGCGAAGCAGATGGCGACATTTTCTTAATTAAAATGAAATAAAAAAAATATTTCATTTATATTATTTTAATAATTTGTAAATTTTAATTCGGTATAATGATTGCACATACACAGTAAAAATGTGACGTAGAATACTCGTAATCAGCGTGTGAACGGTTTACGATTGAACTTGTCTTAGCTTGTCTGATCTTGATTCTACAAGACGGCGACTGAATTCTACGTCAGAAATTATCTCAATGCTTAGAAGATGGATACATTGTTGGCTTTAAAAAAGTTTATTTTTATAAATCTGAAGCAAAAAGAATAATTTTTTTTTTATAAATATGGTTATATTGTTAATTTTATTCATACTGCTTTCTAGTTTAATTTATGTTGAAATAGTTTCATTTTAAAAGATAAATATCAGTATACATCTTTCAAACAAATTATCTTAGTATGTTAAGCATAAGTGATATTTTAAATATATTTTGTATAAAAGAAAGGAAAAATTTATGTTTATGTGTTTAAAGCAAACTCTTTGCCTTTTCCAAAGAGTATAAATTGTATAACTATTCATTGCAATAACCATTTAGTTAAAATATTTTTTTTTATTGAATAGAAATAAAAAAAAACATTTATTATACATTGTTTTAATAACAAATTGTAAATTTTAATTCGGTATAATGATTACACATACACAGTAAAGATACAAAATAAATTGTTTATTCAGAAATCAACATCTTGTATTGCGTTTTACATTACAATCGTATATATATATATACATTACAGGAGAACAACAAATTATAAAATTGATTTCAGTATAAGGATTACACAAAAAGATACAAAGTAAGTTGTTTATTTACAAAAGCAGCATTCCATTTCACATTACAATCTTTTATTTACATTACAAAAATCACATTATTGTGTCATCATTGGATTTTATGTCTTACTGCTTATTGAATAGGTCTAAATTCATCAATGACCAATGTCCATGGGCAAGCGTAGTAATGCCATCATCATTAATAAACCTTTTGTCATCTTTATAGGACAGAGCAAGTTTGTTTTGCTTTATGGAGTGTATTGAATGAAATTTGGATCTAATTAAGTTCATGTCAACATATTTTAATTTTTGATTAAAAAGACAGGCTTTGTAGTCCTCAAATGTTATTTTATTTTTTATAGTTTGTTTTTTAATTCCTTTTAACCGCTTTTCAATCTTATGGTTTGTTTTGTAGGCATACATTTTCGATTTTAATCCTACATATTCTGTCATAATATTTCCCTTGTTTTCATCCTTCATTTTCCCGATGACTTTTTTGTTAACAAGAGGTAAATTGTAAATGTTGTTTTTATCATAATCTGAAGTATCATATAAGTTAATATCATTTTTCATGTCACTGTAAAAATCATCAGTTTTTATTTCATAGATAAAAGAATCGGTGTTTGTATACATGAGCCTTACTTTCGAGTCATAACGGTGCTTCATATACTCATAGTGAAAAGAATACATTAGAACTTTTGATATGTCTAAAATTACCATTCCTACCTGTATTGGTTTCAAAAATTTGATTTGGGTTTTTTTTAGATGGACGGCCATTAAGTTTTCAGAAAATATTGTGCGTCGATTAAAATTTGATTTGGGTTTTTTTTAGATGGACGGCCATTAAGTTTTCAGAAAATATTGTGCGTCGATTAAAATTTGATTTCGCTATTAACTTTCGAGCCTGCTCTTCTGTTGAGCCATAAACGTATATCTACTCTTCTTCTTACATTTTCCATCGTTTTCCCGAATATGCTGTTATTCATTAGTTTGTAATAATCCTTCTGAAAGTCATTTACAGCTTTAGTTCTTAATTTAGTATTATAATCTATGTAATTTTTAAGCCAAGGAGAGTGAAAAAATTTTAAAACTCGATGAGTTTTTTTCAAAACTAACCCTAATTTTAAATATAGCTTTAAATTAGAATAATGGAGAACATATTTTGTTTTGGGTTCCAAAGTAGTTAAAAGTCTAGGTTCTTTACAATTAGGTGGGGGCTTATTTTCAGGGGCAAGGGGAAAGTCTGAATGTTTGTCATGCAAATCGGAGGGATATTCAAGATCTACTTCCAAGATGTAACCTACATCGGATTCATCTGATAAATTTAAAATATCCTGTTCAGTTAAATTGTTATCACTCCAAACAAAATCTTTTAAGGGTAGATATTTACTCATTGCATAACCGTACAAATTATTTGCGTCAAGGTACATTAAATATTTTATCTCATCATCTGGGTTAAAATTAGTATAAACATATATTTGTTGTTAGCTATAGCATAACGATTGCAGCACTGACTTATACCTCCTCTTACACCCTTTTCTATAAAAAGAAGCATGTCGTAATCAGTGAACAGTTCGATAGCTACTTTAGTATGTAATAACATAGCATCCCATGATAAAGCTGGGGTGGTAAAATACCAACAGGGGTCAAGTTTATAAGTTTGCATGCATATTTTCCGAAAGTTTTCAAAGAGATCTGTTAACAATAGGACATCTGTTTTTACATATAGATCACAGTATTCACCAAGATTATTTAAATGAAATTCATTAAATACTTTACATGCATGATTATAATCCTCTACATTTATAGGCTCCTCATTTAGTTTATTGTAAAATTTGCTAATAGGTGGTTAACAAGAATCTTTACACTTTTCAAAACTATCAAAATAATCATACGGAAAAACTCCTTTTCTTAAAAGTAAATCTATTTTTTCTGAATCAAAAAAATGTTTCATATATTTAAATTCATCTTTTTTTAGTGTTTTTATCAAATTTTCCAAACTAGAAGACATGAATTTGAAAGAATCTAAAAACCTTAACTGAAAATCATTTGAAATATTTTTACTGAAGGAAATATATTTTTCTTCGGTGTTCGGAATTAAATTAATTTGTTTTTTATCATATCCTAACTCCTTAATAAAAATATGGGCGTCATACCCAGAAAGATTATGGAAGAAAACAGGCAAAAATTTAGGGTTTTCATTGCTAAATTACAACTATTACAACAAGGGCCATTGAATTTTTGAGTCACATGGTTATGATCCCTAACCTTGATATGTTTTCGCGAAAGGTTTGATCACAAACATAACAATTTTTAGCATTATCATACAATTGCTTTTCTGATTCAGTAAGAGGTAATAATGGTTTTAGTTTTTTATAAATATTATCCATTTCTATTGCATCTTTTTCTAACTTTTCAATAAAAATTTTTGGGGCATCAATACCTCTATATACTACTGGATCTTTATAATACCCCCTTGATAACTGATAAAATAACAAAAACCTATCGGGACATGTTTTTCATAAATATTAGTAAATGAAAAGTTTGGATTAGGACACAAGTATCAGTTTTCCTAGTTACACACTCGAAATCCGCATATACAACAAAGGGTATTTTTAAACAATGTTGAAAATTTTTAAATTTTAAAACTTACTAGTTTCTGACGGCATTACTACTCTTGCAGGACTTTTATGTATACACATCTCATTGTGCTGAAGAAGTTTGTATTCTGTTTGCAAAGCACTTAAACATCTTTTACATATAAATGTTTTATGTTGATGTTTTGAGAGTTGTTTGGAAACAAGTCGAGATAAGCTTTTAATGAAACAATAATGTCCAAACTCTCCATTTTTACGTAAAGCAAATCTATATGTTTATCACACACTATATCACTGATGAGGAGAGGAAATATTTTTAAATCTTCTTCAAAATAAATATTTATTCCTATATCGTTCATTTTTGAAAATTTTTTCACCTCGTTAAGCGGTGTTGGAAAGGATATTCCATCAAAGTTCAACTTATTTATGTGGGGGACATA
>BMAO01012867.1:0-18915 GCA_019973975.1 Trichonephila clavata
ATTACTTTGTGTTATTGCAATATTATCTTTTAAAAAATTGAACGTTGTGTTTTATTGTATTAATATGCTTTAGATATATATATTTGATCTGATTAAGACCAGAAGAATAATTTTATCTTGATTTGAATAGCAATTCAAATATATAGAGGTGTTTTGATTTTTAATGTTTATTATTCCTATTTCTACAAGAAAGTTTTTAAATAAGTATAAAACGAATAACAATAATCTAACGAATTAATGAGTTAGCATTTCCGCACAATAATTAATTTTGACAAGGGCTCATGAACTAATTTAAACTTTGATTTTTTTTTCCAATTCTCTATTTTTAGTACCTATAAATTTCTGACTTAATACTCTGTGCTCAATATCTTATTTCATGCCAAGCGCCAGTGTTTGAACATCCATGTACATCCGAGCAGAAAGAATGACTGATAGGGTCATCGACGACCTTTGCCGTTGATGCAATTGCTTATTTTGAAAGATCTCATTTCACTGTATCTCTCTTTGCAATCCAAACAAACTAACAGTGCTCTTTGTTTACGAGATTTTAATAAATATTTGGTAAGACACAGATGTGGCCGAACGGTTTCGTAGTGATACCTGTACTTCAAATAGAATTCAATTATAAAAACTGAACATTGTATAAAAAAACCGAGATTTTTTAAAATTTTAAAGAGGATGAAAATATTTGTTCAACTGAAATGAATCACATAAATAAGATGTTATTTTTTTTCCTTTCAAAGAACCCATACTTTTTGTTCATATATATATCTGCCTGTGTAATTGAAACCCTCATTGATAAGTAATTTGAACATCAAATTGATTACGAAGAAAATTTCAATTCCTTAAACTAGTTAGATACATACTTTTTCAAGAACTTGTTTGGTATAATTTTCGCATTCTTCTCTGGGATGTACAAGAATATCTAACTCAGAACTAGAGCCACCAAGTACAGAAATTTCTTAAGATTTCATCTTCATATTGAAAGTGATTATTTTTATGTTATATAGAACAGAATCAGCAGAATATAGTACAGCGGAATATAGTACTTTTTTGCGTGGTGCTTCAAAATCTGTTCGCAGAATGAGATAGGAATTGTCTGAGATGTTCATACGGTATGCAGAGGCGGATTAAGGTAGTTGGAGGCCCCTGGCGGTGAAAGGTTTGGGGCCCATGGGCTTAAGAGTCGAAAAACTAAAATAGTGAAAAGAGTCGCTTACTTTAAATTCTCAAAATAAAATGTAGTGATATAATAAAACTCATCGGCTAAAGAAAAATCTTAACTGTATTTTAAAAAAATATTAAAAACCTTACTTAAGAGCTTACAATTTTGCTATACAGTTTGATTTCTCTTTGTCAAATTCATCTCAATTATTTTTACCATATCTATTTTGTCCAAAACATTTTATTCTGTATATAATATGGCCATGTTGTTCAATTTGTCTTTTCTCCCATCGTCCTTCTTAAATCTTTTTATTTTTAACACATTTTAAAACTAAAAAAGATTATTCACCTGGTGCATTCGATATTGGTATTGTTAAAAATATTTTCAAACGTTTTTCTACATTAGGATTTCTCTTGCGTGTCGATAAATTTCTAGCGGGGGTTTCATTGTATCTTTGCTTTCTTTTCATCATTCTTTCATTGTGTCTTTGTTCTAGGGGCCCCTGGCGGCCGCCAGGTCCGACACCCGCTTAATCCGCCACTAACGGTATGTGGATTTCCCTTGAATTTTTCTTATTGTAGAAACATTTGAAATTCTCCCAATCCTATGAGTATATTTAATGAGTTTCGATCTAGTACAACTACCCGTCCAACACAGGAGATTTTTTTTTATTTTCCTTTACACAGAAGTTGAGTATTAAACATATTTTCGTAGCCATAATCTATTTCAGTTTTTGTGCACTAAAAAATCTTCAAGCATATGTATTTCAATCTTAGAATAAGTAGAAGCATTTGACTATGTTACTGTTTACATTTCTTGCTAATTACAAGCTAAGAAAAAACCTAGTAACATATCTTAGGTTAAAAAATACGCATAATGTGAATAGTAATATTGCAAGATGTTCATTAGTTATTGCGGCTAATATTATTTACGAATGATTTATCAGACATTTCCTTCAATCCTGTATTCTACTTAGACCTGAACTTCATTATCATATTTGTGAAAAAATATCGGAAGCATTTTGCGTATATATCTCAGACACTCTTTCTTCAATTTTTTTATTCATTTTGCCTTGTACTCATATTATTAAATAGGATTTTCAGTTTTTTCCTATTTCTTTTTGATCTGAGATCGTGAATAATTATCAGAAAAGCAGCTTTCTGAAGCGTGATATATTTTATAAATGAAATCGGTGACATTTTATAAATACACTAAAAATATATCTTCAATAAAATATATCAGAACTTAAGGAGGACGAATTATTCTTTCAGGCAAATTACTTTTAATTCGGTAATATTTTTTGCAGTGCTGCTCTTATCTACAAATATGTCGGATTAAATGTAGTTCTATAATTATAAATCTGAAATATATAGATTCTTTATTACTTATCTCTGTTTCTACGCATAAACTCGATAGTCCGCATAATACAAAAATAAAAATGCCTTCCTTTCAAGCTGCTTCAAATATCGAATTTTAAATTTCCTTGTTTTCATTTTTCAACTGAAAAATTATGCTGCTATTCAGTATTAAAAAGAGAACGTCTCTCTATTAGAAATATAACTACCATTATTTTGTTCTTTGTAAAAAGGAGATTTAAGACACCTATACTTATACATTTTTTTTACTTCAAAAGTATTTGAAAATAAATAAACGTTATAAATTTTGCATGAGACTTTCCTTAATATTTTTTTATATAGGTGCAACACCATCATGCCGCAACCTATCAATTATGAAAGTAGGCAGTCTTTGTCGCAGATGGAGTTTCATTCAATGAAACGGACGGTTTTACTTTGATCAAACGAGCATTAATTTAAGATTTGAGAAGAAAGGTGTGTAAGATATAGAAAGAAAATCAGTAGATTATTAAATGTTTCTTTTTATAAATTTCAAAGTTAGTTTACATCATTTTTTCTTACTTTTTCCAACTACATGAATTTTATTTAAACTATCAAAGGGATTTGTTTCTATGTGTAACTGTGATAAATAGCTCGGCTATGAAAGATCACGTTAGTGAAAAAGTTACTGCGAAACTGTTGAATTTGCATACATGGTACCTAATGATGTGATGGAAGATATGAACAAAAGTGTTTTTAAAAGAAAAGAAAAAAAAATCTCTATGATTGTTATATAGTGTAAAGAAAAAGTGTTGTATCATTTTGCAATCTGAACTAAATGTTTCAATTTTTGAGAAAGTTACTTGGGGATTTGTAATAGATCTCTTTTTATGGGATGTCAAAGTTAAGTGGCCTATTTTTCTACAGAATTTTTGTTCGATGTGACTACGATTTATAGTACGGCTATGTATAATGACGTTAGTGAAAAAAATCATCGTAAGAATGTGAAGTGTCTATTTCTAGTTCCTGGTGCCACGTGATGTGATTGAAGGTGTAAATTTTTCACATTTTTCAAACATATGTTCGTAGTCTATTAAAAAATTAAAGGGGAACTTTTTTTATAATTTTTCCCTGATTGGATATGACTCCCCTTCTCACCTAGGGTCCACTTTTCGTTTCGTTTCTGGTCTCCCTGTGAACAGATGTTTGTGAATTCTTACTTCATTTTTCTTTAAGGCTTGATTTTAAGTAGTTTTCCAATAAATGTACACGTCATCCATATACCTTCGAGTAGATCGAAACAATTGCAGGAACAGCAAAGCCCATATTTTTTTAAAGCTGAACATTGCCTTCCCATCCACATTTTACTTTTTATGAAAAATATTTATTTTATCCGTATCTGTAGTATCCGACTAGTCGTACAGTAGAAAGGTTTATTTAATTCCTTTTACCACATTTACTTTTATGTATATAAAAAATAACTTCTGGACAACCAATCCTTGCAAGTTCAACAGAGCAACCCTAAAAGTAAGATGATGAAACAAATATCAATCAACCTAATTATTGATAATATTTAGACTAACTCACAATGAAATTACTCATGGATGTACTAAACTTTTACTGAAACACTTTCGAAACTTCTTGCGTATTAATAATATACACTATAACAGGTAACCTTTCTTATATGTACTCTTACTGAAGCGAATTTTTTCTCTTTGTGTCATATGGTATTTCTATTTTCCTATCATTGTCTATTTTCTTTTTCAAAGATACGTCGTTATTCTATCGGGGAAAAAAATTACAACTTTTTCACGTGGTGTTTCAAATTCAGCTAGTGGTATTAGATACAAAAAAACCACTAGCTTCAATGTATTTTTGTGCTGGTTCCCTTGCAAAATCAAACTTAATTTAAAACTGCTGCATTAGATTTTCTATTGATATTTTGGAAGATCTTCTGAATGGATTAGTTGCCAGTATGAAATAATTTTTTGTCTCCTTCCGTAAACGAAGACTATAAAACATTTATTAGGGAAAAGCTTTAAAAAATTGAAAATCAAATTATCTGAGTAATATTATGTTTTGGCGAACTCATTTCTTAGGGCGTAAAAGTCTTCAAAATGTTTCTCTCTCTCATTACTGGTTACTAAGTTAAAGACCACAAAGAAACTATAAACAAAAATGTATTTCAGTCTGCCTTGAATACAATAAAGATTCTTTGATGACCTATCTTCTGCACTTGATGCAAAAATATTTGAAATATATGCAATTAAGGTATGGTCAAAGTTTGTACGAAAGTAAAAAATGCACAAAATCGTACTTTGAGTGCTTTTACAGTAAAAAGTTAGCATAGTACTAAAATAAAAGCCAAAAAAATATTTTTCAGTACTACTGTAGACTCTTTACAATATAACGACTTTTTTCTAATAATTTTTAAGCTGTGATTTGAAATGTCTGTCTTAATTTAATTTAGTCCGGGAGAAAAAAAGTGTGAGTACCCTCGATCTGAAATCTGAAGGAACATACTGGCAAGGGTTTCTATCCAAGAACAGTAAACTTCATTTATTAAAGATTCTTGTGAATAGAAATTAGTACATTAAGCTTATGAAGGAACGGGTTTTTTTAAATTGATTTACTGTTTGTATGTATAAGCTTATTATTGTTTATCTCTTTTTAATAAACTCTTCTTGCAAACGGAAAGATAAGTTGTATGTGTTAACTCTGGAGAATAAAGTTTGATTAACTGATTGATCTTATCTTAAATTCTTGAAATATCTTCCAAATTCACGCTTATAATATAAAGCAGAATTGTCCATTAAAAATAATAGTAAAATTAATATTACGTTGCTTTGTTTTTGTGTTTGATTTTCATGCGTTATTAATAAACAATTAAAACAAACTAACGGAAAATGAAAAATCAAATTACTGTCAAGTGTATATTTAACCTATGGATATCATTTCATGACAGAATTCAATTTCCTAGCCATGCGTTAACTCATAACTAAATAATTAAAATAGGTGTCTTTAGAAAAGAAGAAAATCCTATGTTTGTTTATTTGTTTATTCCTGAAAATTTAGAGGAGTCACTAATATGCAAAATCATTTTATAAAGGATGATTTTTATCTTGCAAATTGATGAAATAACTTCTGAAATAAACTTGGCGATTCAATTCCCGTTATATAGAGGATACCGTTCATGATATAACAGTCAAGTATATTTTGAGTTGAATTCTCTTTTTACATGTGTGTTTCAGAACTGTATTGGGCTACCCAACATAGACTGAGGGCGGTCATGCCTAGGTCTGGCGTAGGATAAAAAAATATATATTTTGCGATGGATCTATTTTGTTTTTTCTAATGTATTGTTATTGAACAAATCAAATCAATATCAGGGACTCTGAATCAAACATATTCTTAAGTACTTCTTGCAGCAGGATTGTTAGCTTCATTGCAGAAAGCAGAATATCTGGCCACTTGTTAATTCCGTACTTATTTAATAAACATTTGGCTGTTAGGAGACAAAGGACATCATATGGTCTTTTTTCCATTCTAGACTTAGTACTGGAGTTTAATAATATTGATTTTATCTTGAAAACTGTTGAAATATTTTCCAAAATAAAATTATAACAAATATAAAAAATATTAATAACAAATTGTGTTATTACTGTGTTAAAATGTCTTGCAGATATATTAGACTTACCTTTGCTAATCTTTTAAAATTAGAGACATTTCTCTTTTATTCCACAAACCATATAACCTCGTTTTTTAACAGAAATTCTCAGTCATCGTCAAAGATTTTAATCTTAGTGAGGCAGCTTCGCAATAATTTAAGACTTATGATATTTAAGAGGGATAATTAAGTCCTGTTATATTCACTTCAAAAAGAATACAGAAAATTCAATTTGAAAAGCCCCAATAAAAAAAGAACAAGAACCATAGAAAAATCGAGAAAAGTTTCTTTAAAGAATCAATTGCATATTATATAACATCTACAACTTAAGCATAATTTAATAGACAAAATTTATACATTTGTTGTACAATTTAGGCAGATTTAATCTTAGCATTGAACATAATTCCTTTTATGTTAAAATACCTTATTCATGCTAATCATTTGCATTTTTTTAGTTCTCTATACTAGCAGATCTTTTCATAAGCCATTAATCCTTCAGATATTCGGCTTACCTCTTCTCCATGGGTCAATTGGTTTGGCATTAAATTTTATTTGGTGCGTTCTCCATTCTTACTGACAACGTAAACTACCCATTTAATTAGTTGTACTTTTACAGTTGTGATAGAGTTATAAATTTGATATTCTTCACTGATTGCCATTTTCAGGAATTCCTCCAAAAATATTTCTTTAAATTTTCCTAATTAACCTTCCTACTAACCGTCCCAATCTTCCTGATTCCACTAATCTCAAATTTACCGTGAATATAATCTATAAATATACGAGAAAGCTTCTAGAAACTTAGGAGATAGCGAAAACTTTACGAACTATATTTTATTTTTACAAAAGTACATTCTACATCGAAGAAGTTACCAAAAGCAATGCATTATTATATTTTTAAATAAGCAATCTCTTTATCAGAAATCAATCACATACTTCCCAATCGCTCGGTGTTATTGCAATATTATCTTTTAAAAAATGAGAGCGGTACTATAATTGTATTATTATGCTTTAGATTACATATTATTACAGTTACAACATTTAAACATTTGGATCTGATTAAAACCAGAAGCAACTTAATTTTTATTTTGATTTGAATAAAAATTTGAATTGATAAGTTTTATTTTGCTATGTCTAAATAACTAAATAATAACTTAATTCGATTACAAAAGAATATTAGTCATTTTTTTATATAATGCAATTTGTATAATATTCTGTATTAAATACGGATGTAAGAATTTGAATTTTGAAATATTTACCGGTAATCAATTTTTTAAGAAAGCGGTTTTTTGCGATTTTGTTTATGGTAGCTAGTGAACCTCTACAGTTGCAAGAGATTTAATAACGTCCTGCAAATCCAAAATTAGTTTCTTGTTTTCTAGAGGTTTAGATATAGTATCTTCTTTTTTGAAGGTATCTGAGCAGGAATTAATGTGAAAATCAATTTCTTAATTCTTTTTTTTTTTGTAACTGTCATCTCATACTGAATTCTATGTTTCTATGCTACTTTTCGATTAAAGCATTTGATTATGGATGGCATGCGGTCGTTTTATAGTCGTTTGTGTCATATGGTATTACCATTGAAATCAAACAATCTCGTTCGCTTAAACAGTTACGTACTGAATCGAACTGGAACCATGTTTTAGAATATCGGACTTCAATGAATTTGAATCTACTAAACTCCAACAAACATGAGATTTTTTTTAAATGTAGAAATTAAATATTAAATGTCATTTAATGCCGTTTAGTATTTTAATTTTCTTTTTTTTATGTATGATAAATCTATGTGTTTATCATAATCCACTATGATATAAAAAAATTTCGATACATAAATGCAATTACACGAAATTCATGATCATGGTATTTTACGTGTTTTTTTTAACTACTTATCCAAAAATTACTATCAATTTTTGTTTCTTATTCAGATTCAGAGTTTTCATAGTTATTTTTATATCACGTTTCACTACAAAAAATTGTTTATGGACTCATATTAGTTGCGACGGATATCTTCGAATTTTTCTTCAATTGCTTACTCCAGTTAAAAATTGGAATTCATTATCATAGGCATTGATGCACGTTTAGGAAATGCAGTTCGCTGTATATTTTAATATTATTTCTTCCTTTTTTGTTTGTTAATGTCTCTTGTCCTTTTATTAACGAAAAAGTTTTTCAGAAGACACTTTTTTTATTCGATCTAAATAAGTAAATAACTGTTTACTGCATCCATTCTTAAGTGGAATGCGCCAATTAAACTTTTTCTGTGTTCAGTTTTGTTCATTAAAATATTCAAAATTTCACGTAGAGTTTCATTTTGCTATTTTTAAAAACTATATAATAACTTACTTCTATTGCAAAAGAATATTGGTCATTTTTTATTTATATATTTCAATCTGTATAATATTCTGTATTAAATACGGACTTACAAATTTGAATTTTGAATTATTTTCCGGTAAAATTTTTTTAACGATGCAGCTTTCTTGCGCTTTTGTTTATGCTAGCCAGTGAAACTCTACTGTTGCAAGAGATTTAATAATATCCTTAAGCAAATCAGGATATAAATTAATTTGGAAATTGAGACTCTCGTTCATTTGATTAACATGCACGGCTTAGGATTTTTTTACTCTTTTCTTCATTATATTAAGTAAAATCGACGTTTTAAATTTTTCTATTCGTCATTTCACTTCCAAGTACTCATTTATTTTTTACAGCTATTAAAGTGTTATGTATTCATTACCTCAAACATTTTTCGATACATAAATTTAACGATTTAAAATATAAAATTCTGAATATATAATATTTCTGTTATTTTAAGAGGCATTTATATGAAAGCTACTGTTCATCTTTAGTTAGACAAAATAGTGAATTTTGTGAGTTTCTATTTAGTTAATAATAAAAAAATGAGATTTCATGGTTTTTGTAACGTCTCTTTCCATTTTCGTAATCCAATCAGGTTAACATTACAAGAGAAAGCTCTCCTAAGCTCTCCGAATATTTTTTCGATTATTCACGTCTATACAGATACAATTACCGCATTATATTCATCCGCAGTATCCGTGGAGTGTAAGGCGTTTATTATCATTAAATATAAAAATTAAAATACCATTCTTTCGAGAGGCATGGACTTAGGTGGTTCTTTTGTTTCTTCATTGCCTATTATCTTCTTAAAATATACGTCGTTTATCAATGGAAAAATAATTAACTGAAACTTAATTTTACCAACTTTTTTTCAAGGTGGTTCAAAATCCGTTATTAGAATTAGATAGGAAGTGTCCGAGATGTTGATACATTACGTGAATTTCCTTTAAATTAAACATATTGTAGAAACATTTTTAATTCTTCCAGTTCTATTAAGGTTTTCGATATCCGTCTTAAATGAGTTTTGATCTAAGTACATCTACTCCTTCAGCACGGGAGATTACTTTTTATTTAGCTCTACAAGGAAATTGATTATTAAATATACTTCATAGCCATGAATTTTCAGTTTTGTGTAATGAAGAGATATGTCTTGTAAAATATTCAAACATGTATATCAATGTTAGGTTAAGTAGAGGAACTTGTCTATATTACTGTTTACATTTCTGGATTATTACAATCTAACTGGAAGCCTAGTAACATATCTTTGTTCACAAAAAGACGCAGAATATGAATAGGGGTATTCCAAAAAAAATTTCATGACTTAATGCGGCTAATATTATTTACGAAGTATATTTCGGAATTTTTCTGAAATTCTTTATTCTAGTTAGAACGTGATCTATATTATCATATCCGTGGGAAAGTTTGAATATCGGTCTTTATTTCGCGTATATTTTTTATTCGTTTTCGCTTTAATTTTTGTTATCTATTCTGCCTTGTAGTAATGTTACTGAATAGGGTTTTCAGTTGCTTCCTATTTTCTTTTTGATCTGAGATCGTGATTAATTGTCAGAAAAGCTGCATTCTCAAGAGTGATATATTTTATGACCAAAATCTGTGACAGTTCATTTTCTAGGTAAATACAAAACTTTAAAGGAACTTCATTTATGTGAAATATATTCTTTCAATACTAGATCCAACGTTGTAGAACTCTTAAAACAAGAACTGGTTGAGGCAAGAAATGATTGCAGCGCGAGGAATTCTTTTCTTTAAATAATATGAGGTAATATTCCTTCAATTTATCCTCATAAGTCATCATCAGTCGGAAGATAAATAGGTTAACTTTAACATTTGGATTTGTGGTTATTCCTTACGACAACTACTGTTGTTAGCGCAATTTGCAATCATAATCTCTTGTGATTTACGAGAGACCGTTACACACTTTCGTATGTTTCTTAGAAAATAATTATGATGCCTTGGAAATTGAGCTTTGGCTATTTATCAATTACTTGTTTTTACCCGTGACTTCGCTCGCGTTGATGCCTTTAAATAAGTCTTTCAAAGTCATAATCATAAGAAAGTAAATAAAATATGATAATTTTTTATTGATGAATGCGACATTAAAATTTAAATATTCTGAAAATTACCTTAGTTTAAGAAACTGAAAATATATTTCTTATAATAATTAGCAACAAAATTCAATAACTTAACTTTAAAAAGTTTAAAGTATCTACGTTTAATATATAATTACTCTTTAAAATACTCAAAACAGAATATATTTCTAAGATGCAATACTGTATATTATATGTTCTTCCGTCAGTTGCAATTATGTGAAGATTTCGGGCATTGGACATACGCGAACAGTCTATATATAGTTGGTCATGGGAAAAGCACTGATTTTTCAAATACACTCCTGCTGCCTGCAGCACTTGCCCTTGTGTTATAAAGATCAAGGATGTAAATAATTGTATTCATACTGCTAATTCCACTTTTCCGAAAATGTTAAGTGATTGAGGCTCTAATTGTGTTTATGATTTTTTTTTATGTTGCCTTGGATTTCTTTAAACCAATCAGAACTTCCGACTTCATCGTGATCTTCAGCTTATTTTAAATAACAGATGTATTTTTGACCATTGTTTCATCCATATTTGTTACTTCATTGCTTTTTTGGTTAAAAAGAATTTCATATTTTATTGTATATTTTCTTTATTTGATTTGTGTAGTAAATAATTATAAGATGTAAAACTTTGTCAAACAAGCGTAATATCTATTTAATTATTAAAATTATTCACAAAAATTAATGCTTCAAGAACTCTTGCTTTAATTTTTTATATAAGATGATTCCATTAAAGAAGTTCAGGTTTTTATGAAAAGTTGTATCGTTCTTTTCTATATCTTTAAATATTTGAAATTTTACGTCTGTGAATTGCAATTTGTGTAATTTTATTTTTAATTTACTTAAGAAACAAATTTAAATAACCCAAAACAATGAATAGTTATTAGTTTTTAATCTTTATACTCTGCTTTTCAATGATGCAGCTTTCTCAAGCATTCATTATATATCTTATTCTTTCTTAGTGTGATCTTTGAGTTTTAGAGAAAAACTAATTATAAACAAACATTTTTGATATCAGTCTGGAATAAAATAAAAGTTATTTGATACAATCCTGCACTTGATGAATAAATATTTGAAATAGATAAAAGGAAGTCGTGGTAAAAATTTGTATGACAGAAAAAACCGTATTCTTGAGTATTTTTTTATAGTAAGATTAACATTGTACTAAAAAATAACAGCCAAAAAAATATATTATCAATTTTACATGTTGAAAGTTTACTGTAGCCTTGATCTTATAATAGCTTTTTTCTAATAATGCTTACGCTGTGATCCATCAAATATCTGTGTTATGTTAAGTAGCCCAGGAGGGAAAAGGGTAAAATACCCCTGATCTGAAAACTGTTGGAAGCGTAATGTGGAAAGGGCTTCTACTCCGAGAACAGTAGACTCCACTAATGAAGGATTACTTGAGATTTTAAGAATCATTTATCTGATAAACTTCTGAGACAGTAAAAGAATGGGGTTAGATGTTTATTGATTTCAGAAAGCTGATAGGACCATTAAATGTGCAATTGAATTCTTTAAAACATTAAGTTTTAGATTATTATTTTCAGTTTTATGTAACAAAAAAGTACTATATAGATGATATCCAATTGACTATACAAAATTACTTTGTTAACAATTCTACAAGAATGATTCTTGGTCCAAATAACCTCTAAGGAAAATGAGCCCCTTCTTTAGAATGATTTTAATCATTATACGGACTTTAAGGTAAACTTTTATTGTTCTTTCTTAATCACTATTTTTCGTATTCAAAAACTAACATTCAAAAACAGTTTCTTGTATGCAAATATTACAATAAAATTATTTAATTTTAGAATTAGATAGGAAGGGTCCGAGATGTTGATACATTACGTGAATTTCCTTTAAATGAAACATATTGTAGAAGCATTTTAAATTCTTCCAGTTGTTTTAAGGTATTCGATATCGGTCTTTAATGAGTTTTGATCTAAGTACATCTACTCCTCCAACACGGGAGATTAATTTTTATTTTCCTTTCTACACTGAAATTGATTATTAAATATACTTCATAGCCATGATTTTCAGTTGTGTGGGCTGAAGAGGTATGTCTTGTAAAATATTCAAACTATATGTCAATGTTAGTTAAGTAGAGGACTTGACTATATTACTGTTTACTTTTCTGGATTATTACAATGTAACAGAAAACCTATAATATATATTTGTTTACAAAAAGACGAGAATATGAATAGTGGTATTCCAAAAAAATGTTCATTAGTAATACGGCTAATATTATTTACGAAGTATATTTCGGAATTTTTCTGTAATTCTTTATTCTAGTTAGAACATGTCTATATATTATCATATTCGTGGGAAATTTGAATATCGCTCGTATTTTCGCGTATATTTTTTATTCATTTTCTCTTCAATTTTTTTATCTATTTGCCTTGTACTAATGTTACTGAATAGGATTTCAGTTGCTTCCTATTTTTTTTTATCTGAGATAGTGAATAATTATCAAAAAGCTGCATTCTCAGGAGTGATATATTTATGACCAAAATCTATGACAGTTCTTTTCTAGGTAAATAAAAACTTTAAAGGAACTTCATTATGTGAAATATATTCTCTCAATACTAGATCCAACGTTGTAGAACTCTTAAAACAGGAACTGCCTATTCTGTCTTGTACTAATGTTACTGAATAGTGTTTATCATTGTTAATCTTTTAAAACTAGAGACATTTAATTTTTTATTCCTCAAACCATACAACCTCGTTTTTTAACAGAAATTCTCAGTCATCGTCTAAGGTTTAATCTTAGTAAGGTAGCTACGCTATAATTTAAAACTTATGATATTTAAGAGGGATAATTAAGTCTTGATCTTACCCTCACTTCGAAAAGGATACAGAAAATTCAATTTGAAAAGCAAAGAAAAAAAATCAATTGCATTTCTTTAAAGAATTAATTGCATATAATATTACATGTGCAACTTAAGCATAATTTAATAGACAAAATTTATATATTTGTTGTACAATTTAGGCAGATTTAAACTTAACATTGAATATAATTCCTTTTAGGTTAAAAATCTTCCTCGGTGACTCGCCAGCCCACGTTGAGCATTAGCCTTCTCAAGAATTCTTTTCCAGGACAACCTTATTCCTGCTAATCGCTAATCATTTAAATTTTTTAGTTCTCTATACTAGCAGATCTATTCATAGGCCATCAATCCCTCTTATATTCAGTCTGTTTTTTCTCCGTGGGCCAAATGGATGGCATTAAATTTTATTTGGTGCGTTCTTCATTCGTACTGACAACGTAGCATACCCATTTAATTAGTTGTACTTTGATGAAGTTAACGATGTCAAATTCTTTACAGTTGTGATAGAGTTATAAATTTGATATTCTTCACTGCGTGCCATTTTTTTTTAATTCCTCCAAATATATTTCTGTAAATTTTCATAATTAACCTTCCTAATACCTAAAAATCCGTCCTAATCTTCCTTATTCCACTTATCTCAAATTTGCTGTGAATATAACTTATAAATATATGTGAAAGCTTCTAAAAACTGAGGAGATAGCGAAAAGTTTACGAACTATTTTTTTTTTCTCATCAAAAGTTCATTCGGTATGGAAAAAGTTACCAAGATATGACCTACAATTCTTTTCCCTACCATTTCAAGTACCTTCAATACACTTTCTATTAATTTGTATTTTATTATTCTTTAAAGCAATGTATTATTTGATCTTTAAATAAGCACACTCTTCATCAAAAATCAATCACATACTTCCCAATTACTTTGTGTTATTGCAATATTATCTTTTAAAAAATTGAACGTTGTGTTTTAATTGTATTAATATGCTTTAGATATATACATTTGGATCTGATTAAGACCAGAAGAATCTTAATTTTATCTTGATTTGAATAGCAATTCAAATACATAGAGGTGTTTATGATTTTTAATGTTTATTATTCCTATTTCTCAAGAAAGTTTTTAAATAAGTATAAAACGAATAACAATAATCTAACGAATTAATGAGTAAGCATTTCGCACAATAATTAATTTTGACAAGGGCTCATGAACTAATTTAAACTTTGATTTTTTTTTTTAATTCTCTATTTTTTGGTAACTATAAATTTCTGATTTAATACTCTGTGCTCAATATTTTATTTCATGCCAAGCGCCAGTGTTTGAACATTCATGTACATCCGAGCAGAAAGAATGACTGATAGGGTCATCGACGACCTTTGCCGTTGATGCAATTGCTTATTTTGAAAGATCTCATTTCACTGTATCTCTCTTTGCAATCCAAACAAACTAACAGTGCGCTGTGTTTCCGAGATTTTAATTAAATACTTGGTAAGACAGAGATGTGGCCGAACGGTTTCGTCGTGATACGTGTACTGCAAATAGAATTCAATTATAGAAACTGAACATGTATAAAAATACCGAGATTTTTTAAAATTTTAAAGAGGATGAAAATATTTGTTCAACTGAAATGAACACAATAAATAAGATGTTATTTTTGTTCCTTTCAAAGAACCCATACTTTTTTTTCATATATATATCTGCTGTATAATTGAAACCCTCAGTGATAACTAATTTGAACATCAAATTGATTACGAAGAATTTCAATTCCTTAAACTAGTTAGATACATACTTTTTCAAGTACTTGTTTGGTATAATTTTCGCATTCTTCTCTGGGATGTACAAGAATATCTAGACTCAGAACTAGAGCCACCAAGTACAGAAATTTCTTAAGATTTCATCTTCATATTGAAAGTGATTATTTTTATGTTATATAGAACAGAATCAGCAGAATATAGTACAGCGGAATATAGTACTTTTTTGCGTGGTGCTTCAAAATCTGTTCGCAGAATGAGATAGGAATTGTCTGAGATGTTCATACGGTATGCAGAGGCGGATTAAGGTAGTTGGAGGCCCCTGGCGGTGAAAGGTTAGGGGCCCATGGGCTTAAGAGTCAAAAAACTAAAATAGTGAATAGAGTTGCTTACTTTAAATTCTCAAAATAAAATGTAGTGATATAATAAAACTCATCGGCTAAAGAAAAATCTTAACTGTATTTTAAAAAAAATATTAAAAACCTTACTTAAGAGCTTACAATTTTGCTATACAGTTTGATTTCTCTTTGTCAAATTCATCTCAATTATTTTTACCATATCTATTTTGTCCAAAACATTTTATTCTGTATATAATATGGCCATGTTGTTCAATTTGTCTTTTCTCCCATCGTCCTTCTTAAATCTTTTTATTTTTAACACATTTTAAAACTAAAAAAGATTATTCACCTGGTGCATTCGATATTGGTATTGTTAAAAATATTTTCAAACGTTTTTCTACATTAGGATTTCTCTTGCGTGTCGATAAATTTCTAGCGGGGGTTTCATTGTATCTTTGCTTTCTTTTCATCATTCTTTCATTGTGTCTTTGTTCTAGGGGCCCCTGGCGGCCGCCAGGTCCGACACCCGCTTAATCCGCCACTAACGGTATGTGGATTGAATTTTCTTATTGTAGAAACATTTGAAATTCTCCCAATCCTATGAGTATATTTAATGAGTTTCGATCTAGTACAACTACCCGTCCAACACAGGAGATTTTTTTTATTTTCCTTTACACAGAAGTTGAGTATTAAACATATTTTCGTAGCCATAATCTATTTCAGTTTTTGTGCACTAAAAAATCTTCAAACACATGTATTTCAATCTTAGAATAAGTAGAAGCATTTGACTATGTTACTGTTTACATTTCTTGCTAATTACAATCTAAGAAAAAACCTAGTAACATATCTTAGTTTAAAAAATACGCATAATGTGAATAGTAATATATATTTCAAGATGTTCATTACTTAATGCGGCTAATATTATTTACGAATGATTTTTCGGACATTTCCTTCAATTCTTTATTCTACTTAGACCTGAACTTCATTATCATATTTGTGGAAAAATTTGAATATCGGAAGCATTTTGCGTATATATCTCAGACACTCTTTCTTCCAAATTTTTTATTCATTTTGCCTTGTACTCATATTATTAAATAGGATTTTCAGTTTTTTCCTATTTCTTTTTGATCTGAGATCGTGAATAATTATCAGAAAAGCAGCTTTCTGAAGCGTGATATATTTTATAAATGAAATCGGTGACATTTTATAAATACACTAAAAATATATCTTCAATAAAATATATCAGAACTTAAGGAGGACGAATTATTCTTTCAGGCAAATTACTTTTAATTCGGTAATATTTTTTGCAGTGCTGCTCTTATCTGCAAATATGTCGGATTAAAAATATAGTTCTATAATTATAAATCTGAAATATAGATTCTTTAGTACTTATCTCTGTTTCTACGCATAAATTCGATAGTCCGCATAATACAAAAATAAAAATGCCTTCCTTTCAAGCTGCTTCAAGTATTGAATTTTAAATTTCCTTGTTTTCATTTTTCAACTGAAAAATTATGCTGCTATTCAGTATTAAAAAGAGAACCTCTCTCTATTAGAAATATAACTACCATTATTTTGTTCTTTGTAAAAAGGAGATTTAAGACAACTATACTTATACATTTTTTTTTACTTCAAAAGTATTTGAAAATAAATAAACGTTATAAATTTTGCATGAGACTTTCCTTAATATTTTTTTATATAGGTGCAACACACCATCATGCCGCAACCTATAATTATGAAAGTAGGCAGTCTTTGTCGCAGATGGAGTTTCATTCAATGAAACGGACTGTTTTACTTCGATGAAACGAGAGAGAGAGAGAGAGCATCAATTTAAGATTTGAGAAGAAAGGTGTGTAAGATATCGAAAGCAAATCAGTATATTATTAATTGTTTCTTTTTATGAAGTGTCAAATTTAGTTTACATCATTTTTTCTTACTGGTTCCAACTACATGAATTTTATCTAAACTATCAAAGGGTTTTGTTTCTATGTGTAACTGTGATAAATAGCTCGGCTATGAAAGATCACGTTAGTGAAAAAGTTACTGCGAAACTGTTGAATTTGCATACATGGTACCTAATGATGTGATGGAAGATATGAACAAAAGTGTTTTTAAAAGAAAAGAAAAAAAAATCTCTATGATTGTTATATAGTGTAAAGAATAAGTGTTGTATCATTTTGCAATCTGAACTAAATGTTTCAATTTTTGAGAAAGTTACCTGGGGATTTGTAATAGATATCTTTTTATGGGATGTCAAAGTTAAGTGGCCTATTTTTCTACAGAATTTTTGTTCGATGTGACTACGATTAATAGTACGGCTATGTAAGATGACGTTAGTGAAAAAAATCATCGTAAGAATGTGAAGTGTCTATTTCTAGTTCCTGGTGCCACGTGATGTGATTGAAGGTGTAAACTTTTCACATTTTTCAAACATATGTTCGTACTCTATTAAAAAATTAAAGGGGAACTTTTTTTATAATTTTTCCCTGATTGGATATGACTCCCCTTCTCACCTAGGGTCCACTTTTCGTTTCGTTTCTGGTCTCCCTGTGAACAGATGTTTGTGAATTCTTACTTCATTTTTCTTTAAGGCTTGATTTTAAGTAGTTTTCCAATAAATGTACACGTCATCCATATACCTTCGAGTAGATCGAAACAATTGCAGGAACAGCAAAGCCCATATTTTTTTAAAGCTGAACATTGCCTTCCCATCCACATTTTACTTTTTATGAAAAATATTTATTTTATCCGTATCTGTAGTATCCGACTAGTCGTACAGTAGAAAGGTTTATTTAATTCCTTTTACCACATTTACTTTTATGTATATAAAAAATAACTTCTGGACAACCAATCCTTGCAAGTTCAACAGAGCAACCCTAAAAGTAAGATGATGAAACAAATATCAATCAACCTAATTATTGATAATATTTAGACTAACTCACAATGAAATTACTCATGGATGTACTAAACTATTATTGAAAGACATTCGAAACTTCTTGCCTGTTAATGATATACACTATAACAGGTAACCTTTCTTATTTATACTCTTACTGAAGCGAATTTTTTCTCTTTGTGTCATATGGTATTTCTATTTTCCTATCATTGTCTATTTTCTTTTTCAAAGATACGTCGTTATTCTATCGGGGAAAAAAATTACAACTTTTTCACGTGGTTTTCAAATTCAGCTAGTGGTATTAGATACAAAAAACCACTAGCTTCAATGTATTTTTGTGCTGGTTCCCTTGCAAAATCAAACTTAATTTAAAACTGCTGCATTAAATTTTCTATTGATATTTGGAAGATCTTCTGAATGGATTAGTTGCCAGTATGAAATAATTTTTTGTCTCCTTCCGTAAACGAAGACTATAA
>BMAO01012868.1:0-35203 GCA_019973975.1 Trichonephila clavata
TTTATGATCAATTTATTTATAAAATAACTTTGAAATTGTTTATTTTTAATTTTAATGGTCTATCACACATTAGAAATTTCATGGAATACTGGGGTATGAAATGTTTCATCTATTACGTACTTTAACTGACTTTTCTAGTTATTTCATGAAATACCTATTATTCTGTGAAATATCTGAATTATACACTTTAATGGTAACATATATATTTCAGAGTGAAGATATTTCATTGCATTTTTAGGGAACTCCTATTATATTACTTTGAATTACATTACATTGGAAAAAATGTTTATGTTAATTCACATTTCAAAATCAAAAACTAAAAAAAAACTTTCAGTTTGATATATATATATATTTAAAATTGAAGAACTGCTCAAACAATGGATAAAAGTATAAAATATCTTTAAAATTTATATGTTTTACAAATGGCGGAAAATATATGATTTCAGGACTAGAATTAATTTTTGGATCCCTTGTTGGTTTTAATTATTCTAAATGTATTTATTCTTTCTGTATTTTAGTTATTTAAACTTGCTTTAAACAACAATACAGAAATAAATGCTCACACACGTATACTTTAAAGGAAAAAAAAACATTTGTATTGGAACAAAACAAAGTTTAAAAGAAAATAATTTGTGTGTGTGTATATTTATATATATAAACAAGAATTATTATTTGTGTAACTAAATTAGATTTTATTTTTTTAAAGCATGCTTCTAACTTTTAATTTTTTTAAAATTTCATTTAGACTTTTTTAAGAGGCTCTCAGAGGCTCAAATATTTAACAAGTGCTGATATCTGAACAATATTATTTTGAATGTGAAGTCTCAAATCACATAACTCTCTGAAAAACAATATCGTACCAATAAATTATTAAATTTCGATTTCTAATAAATTTTTATTCAGTAATATACAGTCATCATCGGAAAAAACCGTCACAAAATAACTCATTTTTTATCAATAAAATATGTTTATTTGGATAAAGGCAGTTTTCAGCAAAACATAGTGTTATTTGTAAAAAAAATTCATCCAGATTGCATCTATTTATCTTTGTACAAGTGAAGATAGCTGTTGTTTGAAAGTTTGTGCAGGGCAATACATCTCTTTAATGTGAGTCCCATTTATTACATGTGTTTTGTTAAAAGTCATAAAATGATATGTTTATGTAAATATTATTTTTATCAAGAGATAAATTACCATCATCTTGCGGATGAGTGTGGTATAGTTATTGTTGTACAGTAAAATTCATGTGCAAGATTGCATGCATTTTTACTTACAACATTTTTGCTTGCGTGCCTTTTTGCTTACCATTGCATAATTCTTGTTAAAAAAATAACGCTTTTTTATATGTCATTGAAATTTCATACATGAAACTTTTTAAATTATACATGTTATGTAAGACTTTTATGTATTTATAATTATATAGGAGTATAATCACTTGAATTAATATATATTATTACAATAAAATAATAAATATACTATAAGAAAACTGTTTTATATATTTGAACGCAGAATTGGTGTTTAATTGAATTGTATTTTTATTTGCATCATTTTTTAAAAGAAGCTGAAATCAAAATTATTAAGGGAATTATAAGCAAAAGAATTCACTTCAGAGAGAATTAAAAAAAAATTAAATCATTTTTTAATGTTCGGAATTTTGTTTATGAATTGTACCTTAAATAAATTAATATGATTTTTTCAGGAACTTTTAAGAAGAGTTGATATAAAATAAATATAATGAAATTCAAAGCTCCCAAAAGATAATTATCCTGCAGCATTGTAAAAATAAAATATTTTTCCTTTTTCAAACTGTTAGAAAGGAGTATCTTAAAGCTTTTTTTATTTAATTATTTTTATTAAATATCTTAATCAGTAGTTTGAGCAATCTAATCTCAAAGGAAGGGTTAAATTTTTTAAAAAAAAAAATTAACGGAAGAACTGAGATGCAATTTTTATGCTAAAAATTTAAAATCTGTTTGTGTATGGGGGGGGGGATTGAATTCCCAAACCTTAGTGTAACTTTTGAAACCCCAAAACAGTGGCGTACCAATCTATTGTGCACGACACTGTTTGTAATGCTATAATTTAAAATAAATACATATACGTTTTTAAACGCTGCACTTATTTTTAAAGATATAAACAACATTGAATAACATCGTAATAATAATTGACAAAATTTATGTGTATAAGTGTGTACATACAACGAACCTCTATTTTGCGATTTTTTTTTCCCTAGAACCAAGAACCTTTATTATTCTATTCGTAAAATAACCTCCAAGTGTATTTTCTATTTAACGAGCTTTTTCTCTTGTGTAAGATTCGATTTTTTCCCTCCCTATTTTTAAAATATTTTAGGACATTTTTCAAATAATTCTCTCTTTTTTTGCGCATTTTATGGTGATCAATGACCTTGAACTGGTTTTACCAGGTGTCTAACTCATCTAGAGCAATGACATTACTGTAATTTTTCGAACAAAACTCGAGTAAAATTAACAGATTTTATCAGTAATTAAATTTAAGAGGACGAATGTGATAAGTGTATGCTTAAAATTATTGGTTATAAAATAATGTATGCTTAAAATTTGAAAATATCATTAAAAAATTCATTAATATAAAATTATTTTTCAAGTTAAAAATACAGTGTATTCCAGGACACAATTTTCTTCCCCTCGTTCTCTTTGCATATTTCTTTTTGATGGGTAAAACATATAAAATGAATAGATATTTATAATATATCTCAAAAAAAGTGTGATTATATGCTCTTTTTAAATAACTTATAGTGCTTATGAATTTAAAATTTGTCTTATGGGGTCTCTAAAGTATATATATATATATATAAAGATCTCTATTTAACAAATTTTCCATATAAGGAACTTTTTTTTCAAGATTTAGATACTTCTTTAAATAGAGATCCGACTGTATATATATTCTTAAAAATACTTTTTTACAACCCTCATTAATTCGGACAGTCATTATAAAATCCAGAAAAATGCAAATATAAAATTGAATTAAGTTATAGGGTAGTTTTTTACAACCTGATACATATCGTGCAAGTTAAGTAATTCTCCCCTGTGCAATTATTTAGCATTTTACTTTGTCTTGCATCAAAATACGTGTTTTGTTTTTTGTACATAGTATTTAGCTATGTATCTTGGCGTATTTTATGTTTTTTCAATGAGGACTTTCATTAATTTAAACAACTTAGAGAGATTCAAATAGTCTGAATTAATAAGGATCTATTGTAATTTATATTATTAAACATGCTTAATCATCAAATAGAGGTTTTAAAAAATTGAATTTTTTCTTCCAAAATATTATGTACTAGTCTAACATTTTTTTTATATTCTGTATATTCACATAAAATGAAAACTACATATATTTTGTTTATCTGAAGATGTTAATACCAGATGGCTTACAAAATCGTTGTACTGCATGTTATTTTATACATGCAATATATGTGAAACAAATGTCTTTTCTAGATTTGTATGTATTTCTGTGCAGCCTTTAAAGGAGTTTCACGAATTTTTTTTGTAATATTCTGATTGATGTTTAATATGTGTTTTAAAATATTTTAATATATGATGTAAATTAACTGAAAAAAAATATTTTAAATTATCTATATTATAAAGCTTTAAATAAATATCTATTTTTGTAGAAATTCGTTGAATTGTTTTTATTCTTCCATGTAGATGGTTATTATTAATTATTCTGTTCCAATAGAGGGTAATTAAAGTTATATATTTATGTTTGTATATATGTAAGAGCTAGATAGAAGCTCTTGTTAGTGTATTATCTATAGTACACTCACACACACACACTCCAGAAATATTCACAGAACGAAAAGCTATCATTTTGTTTTTTCCACATCAAATGTAATTATACTACAGAGACATAAACTTATACTTCATTTTACACGCGATTCCCATGAATAGGGCAAATTTGAATTATATACTCGTAATATTTCAAAGAATTAATTAATCATCTAGTATTTTATTAATATTTATGAATGTTAACTTCGATTTATTCATCGAAATTATGTATTTAATATCCTTATCATACTCAAATTTGATTTGTCAGGATTTATACGATATTTTCTAAATGTAGAATAAATTGCCCTTTATAATAAGTTCGTAATTTTCGTAAATATTTAATGACTTGCTTATTTTTTTATGTGCTTTCAAATTGTTTCCCATTCAGCTTACTGTTATTTTTACGTACATTGAATTCGTCTATGAAACTGTTAAGCAAAAGTTTTCTCCAATTTGGTTTGTATTAATTTTAAAATGCAACATGTTGCAAAACAATGATTTGATTTTAATTTACGCCTCATTCTGAAGTAAAATGAAGGCTATTGGCGACGAACCTTGCAGTTATGAACCGCGGTCAAGTTGCTTGGACATCTGAGCTGGCTCCCCTTCTCCAAACTGGCCAACGAAAAGGCCCATAAGCCTCGACAAATTTAGCGTTCATCGATCTCTCTGTATAAAGGGTGTGGCTGCGGTAGCCTAGTGGTCAAGGTATCAGATCATGGCTGGCGTGTCATGAGTTCGAGCCCAGTACCACTAAAGACCCGCAGTGTAGGGGCGCGATGCACGTTAAATCAGTCTAGAGCTCAAACGTCCTCCCGTTGGTGTGATAGTTAGGAGAGGGGAGTTCCAGCTCAGTTATCGTCCTCGTCACTTGATCATGGTTCAAAACTACGAGTTCCGTCGCCACAAGCCCTCGAGTAGCTAAACAGTGCGACGTTAATATTCACTCACTCATTCATTGTATCAAGGGTGTCAGTTTCAAAGGCTAACTTCGACGAAACAAACAAGATTTACTTTTAGATGTGCCACAAAAAAATCAATATTTATAGTAGGTTTATTTCGAATAATTCACCATAATAAACATATATAAAAGAGTGAGGAAAATTTAATATTTACGTCCTGACTCTTGACATCTCTTCTCTGCCGCTATCTTTCCTATTTCAGGAGAAATTTTACTATTTTATTATATATTACTGTGTGTGCCGTAGATACATTGGCAGGGACGAAAAATTTGTTGCGAGCCGCATGTGGCCCGTGACACCCCTGCTCTACACGGTGGGTCTTCAATGGCACTAGGGCTCGAACCTGCTTTTAGACAAAGCGACCAAAAGTTGTCGACTATGTGACCACTCCAGTATCACGGACACACTATACATTGATAAATTAGTATTAAGTTCCTAAGCAGGGGCATATTTACCACCGTATCAATGATACGGGCCCCCAAATTATAGGGGCCTTAAAATGTGTAAACAAAAATCACAAAATGTTAAAGGGCCCCAAAAATGAGCCTTCAATGAATTTCTGATACGGGGCCCACTAAGTACTAGTTACACCAGTGTTCCTAATAATACCTAACTTTTGATTCATTTTCTTTTTAAAATGTGATTCATATTTCTTCTCACCAATATTGAAATACATTTTTTTATATTAACACTAAATATAAAATCTATTTTAGCAATATATATACAGCGTAGGAAAAATAAAACCTGCAATTATCCGGGTGTAAAAAAAATATATAATTTAAAACGAAATTATTAAACTATCTTATGTTAATGAATTTCATCCAAAATTTAAGACATTTTTTTTTTTCAAATCGAAAAGTATTACTAGAAAATATTATATTTTGACTTATGGAGCTCATCATGTTTTATTTATACTACTCGTTTTTATTTGAATCAATTCATTTTTCCTAGAGTAAAATGTCTTACATATTCCGTGCCCTATATTATTACGCTAAATGAATTTTCATTTCACTTGTAAAAAGCGAAATTTTCTTATTTATGGATTATTTTAAAAACTCGGTGTTACAAACAGATTTATGAATTACAACCTTGCGAATCTTCATGAAAATTCAGGCATTTTTCCGTCTAAAAATATATTCCGAATTTTAGTTCAGACTCTTTTACTGTGGCCTAGGATAGCCTTAACAGATCGCGCCAAGTTCTGAGAGACGAAATCAATCAAGAAAGAATATGTAGAACAGAATTTAAAATCGATGTCTCAGCTAAAAACAAATGCTTGTCTTGTCAGTCCTTGACCACCCTATTCCTACGTCAGCACTTTCCGCTGTTACATCACAAAAAAAGCAGACCACAATTCCGCCTTGAAATGAAAGTACATACACATCCTGTCCTCTTCTTATCTTTCTCTTTTTGAATAACGAAAATGAAGATCTTTGGACGGCGGCAGAATCTTGGAAAAACTGATGACAGACCCTTCTAATTTGCCTTTCACGGGTCCAAAGGCCCTTTGGCTGCTTGGAGTAACAACAGTGGTGGCTATTCTCGGATACTCTCTCTTTGAGAAAACCAACTGTTTTGTCGAAAAGAAAAACCGACACCAGATGGTGTTGTCTTGAGGCAGGATGGGGAGGGTAGAAATTCGAATGTGACTTTATTATGGAGAGTCTACTTCTGGCAAGCGATCGTTTGAAAACTTCTCATGACGTTAATAAGAAGGATGATCGATATAAATAGATTGAGTGGGAGGAAAGAATAACGGTTTTTAATTCCTGCAGAAATTGAGACTTGTGTCTAAAAATGGAGGATTTGTTTTTGTGGGTTTCAGTTTTAACTGGAGGACGAAGGATTATATTATAATATAGTATGTGCGTCTTATATAGAAAGTTATGCCACTAATTTTGTTGTAAGCGTTTTTATAGTATGCTACTAATTTTGTTGTAAACATATCCTCTCCTAAAAATGGAGGATATGTTTTTGTGGGTTTCAGTTTTAACTGGAGGACGAAGGATTATATTATAATATAGCATGTGTGTCTTATATAGAAAGTTATGCTACTAATCTTGTTGTAACCGTATAAATTAAAATTATTGCTTCTGTTTGGTGGGGATTTATTTTTGAACAACTGATATATCGTGTACATTTATTTTGTTATTTTTCAAGTGAATCGCGGTTCGCATTAATTTATTAATAAAAATTCTCTTTTTTTTTTTTAATTTCATATACCGTTTTTTTTTTTTATCATAACGTAGTCGAGGCAGATTCCTTGTTGATATTTCGTATGTAGATTTGTCGATGGGGATTTCTGGATACAGAGAACTACTTCTTTGATTTTAAACTTTTATTCATGTTCACAGATGTAAGAAATTCAAGCTCATTTAGAATAATTAATGAATATGAAAGAACACACAACATTTAGCAGAAGCGACAAACAGCAGCGACGGGACATGTTGTTGGCGAGTAGACAAAGCACAAAGAGCGAGAGCACCCTGCGCTCTGAATTTTTTTTACTGGCGGTGAAAGTCGTACGACTCCTTTCAAACAGGAGTCGTGATAGGTTGCAAATGCGTGCGAGCAATTAGATTACGATTAAGATTATAACTGTCTCGTATCAAAGAATTAGAAAATAATTTAACGGAGTTAAGTTAAAGAGTACTAGATGAAGTCATTACATAAAAATATATAATATTCCTGGCGAGTAATAATGATAACTGTAACGAAAGGACATGGCGTGGCCATTTGTAATGCTTTCATTTAGGTTGATCATATTTTAGATGGTTGATGTTCTGTATTTATGGTATTGATGAGGCTTGTAGTTGGTTAATCCAGTTTATTGAACATTGAACGTGTAGAGATACACAAACATACAAATCTTAAGCAATAAAAAGAGAATGGACGACACAATACAGAACAAAGAAAACTAAGACACTAATCACTGCAGCTGATTACTTGATTAAGGGCAAAGAATAGAAGGGAAAATATAATTTCCAGAAACCTCGGTTTATATAGGAAGCTCAAATCACATGATCTGGGTGGGTGGATGGATGTAATTCCATAGGTTCCCGTTTGGCGGCTAGCTAGTTTATTATTTAAACGGGCGTTAAAAAATTTAAACGCTAGTTTATTATTAAACCTGAAGTGAAGAACCATAGATAATTAAAAAGGTATAAAAGATTAAATTAATGGGGATTATTACACATATATATTTTTATCTAAGCCGAGAATTTTTGGAACTTCTTTAAAATTAAAGTATGGGGTTGGCTTATATTGCAGATCAATAAATATCGGGTAAAACGTAACTTTAAGAAAAACGGTTTCTTTAACAATTTTCCTTCAGCCACTCTCAAGCGATTTTAATCATTTAACCTTTTGGATGTTTTGAATGGAACTTTTATTATGTCATAATTTAAGTTTCTGAATAGTACATAAAATTCTCATTCACCTATTGAGATGTGTGATGGCATATGATCATCATGCAAAGAGTTTTCCCTCCAGTTCATGAAACAGGACGATGCTCACGTGCCTTGTTCGAATTTTTTTCCCCGCTCATTTTCCTTACAAAAAAAACCGGTGCAGAAAGAATAATTAGCACAGATAGTGTACAAGGGAACAAATTAACGAACTTTTTGATATCTATATTAAGGTATATTGAACATTGTAAAATGAAGAAACTTTGAAAATTACAGAACCTATCACTACAGTTAAAATAATAATAATTACAAAAAAAAAATATTTATAAAATTGAATTAGTTTTTCTTTATAAAAAACTTTCTGTTAATTTTTTAAGAAAAACACGTTATTTTTTTTTAAAATAAGACAAAAAACCCGATAAAAATAAGATCAAATATTGAATATCACAATTCTTTAATAATACTGTTGAAACATCCACGCTTATATAAAGAATTTATTCTCATTATCATTTAACACCCCCACTTAAATAAGATTTCGTAAAAGAATCAAATCCATCAACTCTGCAGAGAAAAAAGGATAATCTGGGGAGGCATAACGATAAAACTCTTTCATTTTGTCATATACGTCCACTTTATGACCCCATTAGCGTCGCTGAAAACGTAAAATTTTGTCCGCTATGCACTCCGCACCCATTTGTCAGCGAGTCTCGCCACAAAAAAAAAGGAATTTGCAAAGAATCCGACGCAACCTAATAAAATGCCGAAATAGATTTGACTTCTGCAAATTCTGCCAGTTAATCTCGGCAGATGTAGTGGAAAAAAAGAAGAGAGATATAATAAATGGCTAAGTTGGCGATGAAGTTAATAATCGACGGTGTTCATTAGCCGTTCAGTATCGTTTTACTGCCGTTAATAGGTGCTCCTGTTGGGCCCACTTGGCGGAAAAGAGTTATTTACTAAAAGAGGAATTTTATCGCCAAAATATCTTTCTGTCGCCAACTACAAAAAAATAATGAAAAGATAGAACGAAAAAATTAACTTATTTCAAAGCGAGAGATTTTTAAGCGTCCAATGCATTTTTAAATTGGGGAATCTAATTAAAATATTGGGGTATTAATAGAAGGGGGAAAAAATTTCAAAAAATTACGTCAACAATATTCCAAATATATATAAATTAATTATTAAAATATATAAATTGTTTTATAAATTAGATATTTTTTAATAAATGAAGGAAAACCGTTTGCCTTTGTGAATACTTCACAATATAAAGATAATTCGAAATATATTTCGACTTCGAAACAAACAAGTAAGACAGTCATTTATAAATTCATTTTTGTACTATATTGGTAAGTAATTTAATCTTATTTTTATTTAAAAATTTATATCTCTGCTTAAATTAGTTTTTTTAAAAAAACAATTTTGTATTAAAAATAAGCAATGAAAAATTCAAAGCAAAGTTAAAAGTATAACAAGTTTCACTATTTGTAAAATTGTACTCAATGCAAATTAATTTAAAAAATTTATTATTATTTAGTTCATGTAAATAATTGTTAAACATTTAGTTTAATATAACGTAATATTTATTTAACTATAATAAACAATAAATACAATAGCAATTATTAAACGATATTAAAATTAATTAAAATGATATAATTGACAAGAATAGCTGTTTCCATTTTCAGTTACGTTGTCGGAATTTTAAATAATTCGTTTCAATTTTTTTTAAAAATTGCTTAGAAATGTAATAAAAAATGTAAATCTCCATCTCCCATCACTAATCCCATTAAAATGGATTCATCGAATAGCACTAGTCAGATAATATTTATCTCATCATACGAGTACACCTAACAATAGTCGAGCTTATAATAACTAGTACAAAAATGACTTTTTAAATTATGTGCGATCGTTTTTTTTTCCCTTTCTTTTTTTGGAACATTATTTGAAGATGATTTTGTAAAATTTTGTTATTTCATTTCTTAAAATAAAATATAAACATCTATTTTTTTCGAAACTTTGAACCAAAACTCAGCCACAATTATATTTACACAATTATATTGTAGTTATAAAGATTGTAGCACAATTAATAATTTAATTTAACAAAATTACAAATACAAAAAGTTGAATTATTTGTTTCATGTAAGTTTTACAAATGTATGTTATCCAATTACAAATACATACGAATAGTGTTAAACTAAATTGATTGTGTTTATCTAATTTTTAGTATAAGTACAAAGATTTGTTTTAATATAATAAATATAAACGAAAAATAAAAATAACGAGTAATTATTTTGCTTATGATGTGTTGTTTTGTATAATATACTTCTTATGTGATCTTTTTTTTTTTCATATTATAAATAATCCATTGTAAAAATAAATTTTACAAAAAAAAAAAAAAAAAAAAATTAAATTATTTTTTTAAAGGAAGGAGAAAAAACTACAATTTCATTTTTTCAAAGTTATCCTCAACAATATCAATAATTTTTCAAGAACTACTTATGTACATTATTAAATTTTAAAGGAAAATCTCAAAAGCTTACGGAGTCAGTCTTGCTTTTTGTACATAAGTAAAAAATTAAAACATTTTCTATAAAGAATCCTTTTTAAAAGGCTTACGTTGCATTTATGTAGAGAAAGAACAAACAAAATTAAGATTATTTAAAAATTAAAATATTGTTTTATCTTCTTTTAATTTTTAATAATGTGATAAATTCGAAAAAAATTTTAAACTTATAAAATTTTTAGAAATTTTATTTTAACTATACTTTGTAACTACAATACATTTAATATTTCAAATGTTCGTGTAACTGCGTTGTTCAATGCAACTTATAATTCTAGCCCATAAAATTGGAAAGAAAAAAATTTATCATTATACACCCTTAGTAATGAAATTATCTATACATAATTATGATATTAATTAATAAAATCATTAGATTTTTAAAGTTGAGGCTGAATATTTTACAAGATAATTTTCTCCTCACTTAGTACAATAATGGACAGTATTCAGATGAGTACCCACAAAAAATTTAAGCCAAATTTGGCGAAATTCCTTATCGAAAGAGGAGCACTGAGGCCATATGATCCGAAGTAACAGGATCCGTTAAGCGGCCTAAACTTTATGGTGATACCTTGACCCCTTACGAGGCATCGGTCCCTTACTCCACGTTCTATTGGGCGCCGCTGATTTTTTGGGAGAAAAAGCATTGTCGGCTGGTTCTTTGACCATAGATAGGATGTTCTGTTTTAATTACATTCTAAGAAAGTGGCTTAGGAATTTCTGAATGTCACCATTTTATGTGTCATAAGGATTTCATAATAGAATGGTATGGTCTTTTATCTTCTTTCATGTATACCGCCAAAGTTATTTGATAAAATTGAAAATGTATAAAATATTGAGTCTAAAATGTGGAAAATGCGTCAAATAAATAAATAAACTAAAATAAATTGAAGAAGTAATGTCATTAAGCGTTCAAATACTTTAATTTCATTTACATACTTAAGGGTTGAACTATTAGGACGTTAGAACTTTTGTTTAAAAACCCAAAAAGAATTTAATGCAAAAAAAGTGCGAATTAATAATCGTAATAGAGAAATGCCGGTTTATCCATTGGGTGCTTGGGGTGGGTCCCAGGCTCCTGGAAGGGATTTAAGCAGGCTGGATAAGCTGGACTTAACCAGATTTTTTTGCTATAAATTTCTATCTGTCAATCCCTAGAAATCTTCTGCGCCCAGGGCCCAAAATCAGCCTAAACCGGCGTTGTTTTAGAGCAAAAAAAGAAAGAAAGATACTTATTTTAAAAAATATTTATCCCGATCAAAAATAACTCTTGATGATTATTTATGACATAATTCGTTAAGGAATCTTTTCTAAAACTTCTTCACTCTCCCAATTCTGGGGAGGGGGGTGGGAATCCCCGGAAACAATGAATACAATTTAAGAGAAAAAACAAGATATTGGCATGGCCAAGTAATTTTAGCGCGTTTTTCACATGTTGTATTTTACAATAATGCAACTAATAAACTTTTTACTAACAGAAAGTAGTACTATACTTAAAAAAAATTTTAAAATAATTTTTTAAATTTTTTTTTAAATTATTAAATTTAAGTATGATTCGGCTCATCTAGGGCACAAATGCGACCAAATGCCAAAAACCCGAGGTCAATCGGTTAATTATTGGCTGAGAAAAAGGTACGACAAAATATGGAACGAAGACGAAGACGAAATTTGCATCCTAATAGCGTTTTTTTTACACTACGTGAAAAACGCGCTAAAAATTCTAATCATCCATTTCATCATTGTTTTATGTGTGTGTTGTCATTTATAAGTCTAAGGCCAGTGGCGCACGCAAGGGGCTAGTCCTCGGGTCTGCCCCCCCCCAAAAGCCCTTGATTTCTTTTTTTATTGATTATAGTCCTATGTACATAGTGCGTAAAATTTAACTGAGTATTTGTTATTAATAATTAAATTTATTAATTAATGCTAATTATTAATTCAATAATAAATTTTGTCTGTTTTTTATTCCTGAAAATCGACAAAATCAAAGGAATATGTTGGGTGGCGTATTGGATCACAATACGAAAATGGTGGACCTTCGACTCTGGAGCCCCCCCCCCCCTGAAAAAGTCCCGTGTGCGCTACTTGTCTACACATATTTCCGATTTCTATGAAATGTACATCATATGAAAAGACCCTTAAAATTATAAATTGATGATAGAGATAGAAAATTTTTATTCAGTGACCTCTGAAGATTTCTTGAGGCCTGACCCTTATACAAAAGTTTGCCCCACCCAAGGACATCTAGATCCCTACACAAATGTAGCCCCCCCCCCTTATGAAACTTAAAAGTAGACATAACACAGCATACGTTGTCAAAAACTCGCGTATAAACAATAACCGAAACAAATAAATGTGCATGACTTAAATTGCACAAACCGGTGGGACGAATCGCCTCATTTTGACTGAATGAGTAATGATGGCGAACGGTGATAGGCCTGGGCCTGTACATGGACAATGGTCATAACATGTAACCAGTTGACATATCGTCCGAAACTCCCAGTTTTTCGGAAAATACAACCGGAAATAATATTGGACGGTTGAAATTATTCAAATCATGATCTTAAGGGGGAGTCAAGAAAGAGACGAGTCCCCCATTGTGACCGAGACCCTGGACCCGGACCCATACCTTAAGACGTCTCTGGTAGTAGATTTAGGCTTATAAAAGATAATGGGTACGACACAATAATGCAGTCTGGACACTGTTGTCAGCAGGGACGTCTTAAGGCATGGGCCAACTGGGCTCAGGGCCTCGTCTAGTTCTCGATGCCTTAATAAGATCATGATTTGAATAATTTCAACGATCAGATGCTATTTTCGGTTATATTCTCCAAAGAACTCGAAATTTCGGACTTTATGTCAACTGGCTACGTGTGATAAACCATCGTCCATGTATAGATCTATCACCAAACACCCTCATTACTAATTCAGTCAAAAAATGGCAGTCTGCCGAACCGGTTTGTGCGATTGTAAATAATGCATATTTATTTGTTTCGAGGTATTATTTGTACGTGTATTTGACAACGTATGCTATGTACTGTTTACTTGTAAGGCTCATACGTGGGGCCAACATTTGTGTAGGGGCCAAGGGCCTCAAGATGTCTTAAGCTGTAACTGGTTGCCAGTTGACATACAGTTCAAAATTTCCTGGTTTTTCAGAGAATATGTCCAATAATAGCATTTGATGATTAAAATTACTCGATCCTATTGATTCCGAGACGAAACCCTAGCTCCATGCCTTAAAACGTCTCAGAATCTGTTAGATTCTGAAACTAACATTCCGTTCCACGATGGAATTGTAATTTTACATAGATTTCAAGCTCAAAACAAAAATACGTAGGAAGTTATATTCTTTCAATTAAGTAACATCAGAAGCATTTGAATTTTAAAGCCAAGAAATATCGAAAACAGCTGTGGTCCATGTTTGAACTCATAAATCGTGTTGCTTATTGTCCAATGCTTGTTTGTCCCAAGAGTGTTAGTTGAGTCATCTCCTATCTTCTGTGTTGTATCTTGTAACTTTTGTGTTATCGTGCAACCACCTACTGCGAGAGGTTATCGTCAGCGTACGCCAGGACAGTCGCCCCCAAGACGTTGGTGTTGGGGGTGAGGTAAGCAGCAGACACTTTATGGGTCTTATTGTCAGCAGAACCATTTGAGGAATACCCTTTTAGCTCGTAACTAACTCCGAAAACTACAGAAAAAATTGTTGTGGGTGGCAGGAACAGACCCCCTACGTTGATAGATACCCCCGTAACGTTCAGAGGTCAACCTCACCCTATTCTCAAATTTCCGAATCCTATCAAAGATTGTGCAATAACTTGTGGGTTGAGATAGTTTTAATGAGCATTGTTGACGGAGAGAGAGAGAGTCTGTGAGGAGTTTTCGTTGGAAAAAGTTCTTCTCAAAGTTATGATTTGTTTACTAGATAACTTGTTGAATTTCTTGTGACCTAAATATCAGCAGCCAATTATTCCCTAGACCGGTCAAACCATTGCTATAAACTTTTTCAAAAAATTAAGTTGATTTCTTTATTTCTTCTACATGGAAGTTAACAGATTTTGAAAACGATTTGTAAACTGTAGTCTAAGAAAAATTCCAAAAATTTAAAAGAAGAAAGAAAAAAAATTTTATATGATATAATGCATGACTTTTTTTCACTTTTAATTCTTAATTTTAAATTATGATTTTCAAGCTTTAATTAAGATAATTTTGATTTCCATTCAATTTTCGAATTGCATAACTAAATGAATTTTAACTTTCATCTTTCGTTCCACCGGTAACAAATTTACATATTTTTCTCATTGCAAAGATATTTGAGAAACTCACTGTCAGTCAATATTCTAATAAAATTATGTAAGTAAATAAAATTATGTGAACAAATGTATGATATATCAGAGGAAAAAACACTACAAAACTTCTATAGACTGACAATTCAAAAGATTTGGGCGAGATCAAACAAATTTTCAACATATATATAATTAAAACTTATTGTAATAATTCCTTTTACATCCGTGTGCACCCTTTGAAAAATTTGAAAGCATATAAGATCAAAAAATAGATAATATATACAATAGCATTCGAACTGAATACATTTAGGTTTATTCTCTTATTTTTTTGAGAATAATTTTTTTTTCTGAAAAAATAATATCAACCTTGTTTTGTCTCTTATTTTTATAAATATTAAATATAAAATAATGCCCGCCTAATTTTTTATGTACTCTGTTCAGCTTTTCCTCTAGCATTTTCTTATCAAGATATACGAAGTAGAATTCGAAAAATCCCGGACTGAGTCCTTAACGTGAAAAATTTTTGCAATAGAGCGACTACGATAACCTTTCTGTGTCACTGCATTCTTTCCTTTTTCTAAAAAAAATTGTTCTAAATCACGTGGTCGGGGGCTTGTAATGGCGTCAAATTTTGTAGGTGAATGCATATAGTAGCTGGCGATTAAGGTATCCGACTGGTTATAACTTTTTTTAAAAAAAAATGGAGATATGGAGATTTTCTTGTTTTTTTTTTAGATTTGTTTAGTACATTTTAAGAACAATATGATAAAATTAAGAAGAGGGAAAAAAATTATTATTACTAAAATGGGAAAAAATAGGTAGAAATTTACAAAAAATAGCATAAACGCGGCCCATTCTGTACCAAAGGTTTATAAACATATTTTCAATTCTTTCGTTCTAATATGTTGCCATGTTATTCATTTTTGAAATAACCTTCAGGATAAGAGATATTTTTTTTTACAAAAACTAGAGCACTTTATCTCAGTTATTATATGAAATTGCTTAAAAAAACAACGATTATATTAACATAAGGGACTGTAAATTTTGTAATAGAACAGTGATTGATAAATCTGAAGGTTAAAACAATTCTACTATTATACAGAACTTTCAGAAAAAATTTCAGTTTATTATTTTCAAAACCTATTTAGCAATCCTTGAGTATTTAAAAAAAAACATATTTCGAGTAAAACGCGTTTTAAAGTAATATGGCACACACATCTGCTTTTACTAAAGCACTTGTAGTTTTTGTTCTAGTGAATGGAAAATGATACACTTGGTATTTTTATAAATCTAATAAGATGGCCTATAAAATAAAATCATAAAAAAAATTTGTCAATTTTTGGCAAAATTCACAATTTCACGGTAGTCGGATACCTTAAACAAAATTGCTTTTGTTGAGCAGAGAATAATATCAATTTTTGTGCTGGCTTGGAAAAGAGCAGCACTACGAAGACTTACGAAACGTTGAAGCATGTTTAACATTATCGTGAACGCACAAATTTGAGTGGCATCAACGTTTTAGGAAAGGCAGGAAAAAGGTCAAAGTGGGACGAGCGCTTTAGATGTCCATAGACTTCCAGCACCGCTGAAAACATTGAAAAGTTTTATGCTGCGGTTGTTAGAACATGCTTCAAACAACGACGAGGTAAAAATGAAAAAACAACTGTTTTGCCACATCCTTCTTACTCCCCTGATTCGCTCCCTGAAACTTCAGAATATTTCTTGAACTGGCACATCACTTGCAGGGTCGTTGATTTCACTCTGCAGATGAAGTCAAAAGTGCATCGCAGGCTGACTTAAAGGACATGGTTAAAAATTGATTCCAGAAATGTTTCGATAAACTTAACATGCAATGGCAAAAGTGTGATGTTGCTCAAGGGTCTTATTTCGAAGAAGGCTGTGTTTCAGCAACTTAATTGTTAATATTTTATAAGTTATAGATTCAGCCCGGGAACTTTCGAATCCTACTACGTTATTTTAATCGTGTCATCAAATACATGGTCTATTTACACATGTATTGGGCTTATATCACGATTATGAAAATTAAGTCAATTTATACAATCAGAAGCTCTATTGCAAAGGGTCTTCAAACTTTGCTCCCTAAACACCACCAATCCAAGTTTTTTAAAAAAAAATTTGAAGTGAAACCTCTTAGGGCACGGGAGTGAACGGGAAATTTGCCCAGTTTTGCGTAACAGTGAAAAAGCGAACGGAAATAGTGATTCCCTCATCCACCCGAAACGTCACCATAGTGAGGAGATAGCGAGCGGAAAGAAAAGATAGCGGGGAGGAGGTACACCACGTGATTTCCGTCATATCCATGAAAAAGTTGGAACGAAAGGCGCTTAGGTATTGGTGATATTAAGTGGGTAACCCTTGCTACTCTCGTAACGAACTTGCGTGACGTATTTTTTGAAAATAAACGTGTCGTTTTCAACGAAATAAAAGCACCCAAAATATCACCATTATATGGCTCTCCCCGTTACGGGAGTGTCTGGGGCATTGTGTATATGTCACTAACGTTCACGCCAGAATCGCTACGGATAGCGTCTTGTAAACAAAAACAATTACTTCTGTGAGTGATGCATTAAGTTTATATTATTCATTTTTATTTTCCTTGAATTACAATTAATTCTGGTCAGAATGCCTAAAACTAATGCAAAAAGAGAAAAAGAGTTTCGTGAAAGGAAAAAAGAAGAAAAAAAACTAGCATCAAGTCCAGGCGAAAGTCTATATATCACCAGGTAGCTCTGTCGCAGCTTTTATCATCTTTATCCATTAAGTTTTGGTGCTGTTCACATCAGAGACTGTTGCAATCATTGGATCCGATGATGATTAAAAGCCAATTATCTTAACTGGAGCCTTTAATGTTAATTTTGCTTCAGAAGAAGCAAAGCCAATCACTGAATTCTTGAAACGGACACTGAATTTGACAATGAATACTGATTTTAGAGAAGGAAAAACAATATACGGAACCACGATTGATGCAGTTTTCTCACATTTTCTTGATTGACTACAATCGAGGATTTTTATATCCTATTTCAGTTACCACACACCTATTGTGTCTTTCTTGGAAAATGATGATGCAGAAAATTGAATAAAAATATTTTCATACAATAAATGTAGTTCAAATTTTTTTAATTACTGTGTACAATTTCAATGTCAGAGAGTAAATCAAACAAGCTAATTAAGAAACACTAACTGACAATATTATTAAGTTGTGCATTTTAACTATAATTAATTATATGAGATTTATCCTAAGAACTTACAATATCTACCTAAGACAGAAATTCACATAATGAGATTAAACATTATAATAATGAGGTTTCTGTAGAAGGAATTTTCCACTGACAGTTCTTTGCTATTGGAGATCAAGTTTACTTGTGGAAATCATCATCAGCAACTTCAAATGCTCATCAGATCACTTGGATATGTGCATATTTTTTTGCATATTTCATATTTTGGTGAATATTTTTCCCAAGCAGGTAAGGAAGTTTTGAATGCAAAAAAAAGAAAAGAAAAATCTACTCGAAAGCAAATATATATGTCATTGATCAAACTATGAGGGTGGAAATCTGACGAAATTCCAAAAAAGATAAGTTTAAATACTTTTCTTTAAAATTATTACTGCACTGCAAATTAATAATTTCCATTGAAGCTCTGAAGCAAGAATTTTGAAAAATCCTTGTATCGGTTGATTCGGCTCGTTTATTGCATAGTACACGCGCAGTGGCGTACACAGACCCCCCCCCTTTTTTTTTTTTTTTTTTTTTGTCGAGGGATTATATTCTAAAAACACGTAAGCGAAAGGGCCGAGGCATAATCTCTAAGGTAAAAACCAAAAATCAGTTGCTCTGGAAGGGGGGGGGAGGACTGGTTGAACCTCAAAAGTTGACCCTTGTGTACGCCACTGAAAGCATGTAATCTTCTCGTGTAATATATTCCAGCGTATCTTCATGAAATAAATTCAAATGTAAAGTTCACAATATTAAGTAAAATGCATAATTACAGCTACTACAAATGTATTAGGGATTCAAAAATAGTTATTTCGTGAGAAAAAAAAACCTAAATCATGTAATCTGCTGGTGTAATAAATTCCAGCGTATCTTCATGAAATAAACTCAAATATAAAGCTCACAATATTAAGTCAAAAATTTTTCATTGGACTAAAATGCATAATTACAGCTACCACAAATGTATTAGAGATTCAAAAATACTTATTTTGTGAGGAGAAAAACCTAAAGTACTCGTATATACTTAGTTTGAAAATTTTCAAAATTAAAATCAATCTGGTCAAGTTATTTAATTTACTTGTTTATCTAGACAGGTAAATCTCGCGACAAGCTTTTATATCATATAAATTGTGTAATGACGTTATAAGTTGATAGGAAAAAAAGTTTTAAAGGAAACTTTTATTTTATTTTTTAGCGCATTTAAATAAAAGCTTGTTTTTAAAAAAAGTTTTTTTTTTTACTTTTAATTTATTTTTTACTTCTTAGTTATCGCTGGACAGGTTTCTCAGTCTGTTCATCTCATTCAACGCATCATTGTTGCAAGATCATTTGCCGGTTAATTTCGAAGAGTAACTAAATGAATTCTTGCAAAAAAGCGCATTAGACGAAAAACACCAAAAAAAAATTTTTTAATCCGTAATTTTTAAACAATTTTTTTCAGTCTTCGTACAGATCAGGGATAATATTGTTCTACACATGAAAAACGTTTCGTGAGATTATCTTCATAAATGACGAAGTTATTAAGTATTTAGTTAAAAATTTGAGTATTTTTTGAAAAATCGTAGAAAATAGAAAATTCTTTTGGCATTTTATTCTTTAAAGGACTGATTCTAAAAGAGCAAAGCCTGAGCTGTTTTAGAAAGTTGATTCATTTAAACGAAAAAAAAATTCATGCGTAACAATTTAGACATCATTTTTATAAAAACGCACCAATTTTGACTCATTTTTAAAAAAAGATCGTAAAAAATAGAAATATTACTATTTTGTAAAAAAAATTGTACCGTATCGTGGCGAAATAAATGATCTTTCCGATTATGTAATTATTTTTTGTCTGAGTTTTATAAAAAAAAAAATTCGAATCACTGTTTTAAAAATGTCAAAACACCAAAAAAAATCCCCTCTTGGTCTTCATTTTGCATCTTCAAGCTCAGCGGAATAAACAGCCCACAGGCGTAAAAGAATTATGCGTTGTCTGGTTTTTAATTAATATCTTTTTAACTAATTGCAATATTTCGGAATATAAATGGTCAAAACATGCATTGTCATCCAAACTAAACGTGTGTACAAAATTTCAGCTCAATCGTTTGAAGATATCAGCTTCAAAATTGAGTTGCATGATTCCACCCGAACAAATTACATACATTGCAAGTTAAATAAAAGCTTGTAAAATGGACTGAAACTTGACGAAGCAGTCGAAGACAGTATAACATACATTTGAAAAAAACATGAAGTAATAAGAATTGTACTTGTATTTTCGGTATAAAAAAAAGAAAGAAAAGAAGTATGACTATCAGGATAAACAAAATAGAACAATGTGGAATTTCTGAATGCCGAAGGAAAAAGAATTTAAAAAACAAGGACTTCAAAAAGAAAGTTTTTTTTTAAAAAAATTGGTGTCGAAAGAATTAAAGGGGGGGGGAGTGGCATAGAGAGGGAAACGATGAGTGATTGTGGAATGTGAAAAAAATATGGCAGCATTTATCAAAAGTAAAACGGTAGAAATTCGCAACTTTACTATCAGTAAAAAAAGAATCATGGCTTGAGTGATTTGTTGTTACTGCAGTACGAATCTGCAGTGTAAGATCTGCAATAAAAAATTCGGACATTCAGTTTCTTACTTTTTTACGAAAGAACTTTCATGCCTCTACCACGTTTCATTATGGCCAAAATCAGCGAAATTTTAACTAAAATTTTAAAAAATAAAAGAAAAAGAAAGGAATCCGAATCCTTAGGAAACAAAATTGGCCAAAAGTTTGAATTTAGTAAGCCTATTGATCTGTAATAGTCAAGTGTGAAGACTTAATACTCTTTTCTCAATAAAATATTTTCTTGTATTCACCAATAAATGTAGAGATATCCATTATTCCCTGGAAAAAAGTTATAAAAATAGAGCATGAATACCGTAACAACAGCGTTTAATATAGAAATCGTTATTTTTTTTTAAATCGAATTAAATCGATTGAAATTAGTAGGTTTACCACAATAAAAACAAATCATTAAAAATAATGTAAGTTTACTTTGCTCTACAGCTACCGCAGTATCAAAAGATAATATTCAAAGTAACCATATTGTAATGTTATCACTCAACTTCAGAGAATTTATAATAATTTGGCGGCGAGCGTACTGATATCATATTAGTGTCTGATCAAGGTCTGCAATTGTGGGAAAAGATGGTCAAAGAAACTTTCTAAGTATCCAGATAATGCTTAGCTGTCAATAGGATGATTATATAAAAATTTTCAATTTTCGTTTTATACAGAGATATGAACCAGGTCTTATTGATACCAACCCATACCAACGATTTATCGCAAATATTAACTGCATGCCAGAACTCAGTTCTCCAGGATTTCACGAATGAAGGCAACGTTTTTCACATTTCGAGTCTGTTATCAATCCCGTGGCTATATTTTTCAATCGCTAAAATAATCGCTTAAAATTCGCTAAATTCAAACAACAACATAAAGTTAATGCGTAAATTTAAGGGTTTTTTTTCCATTTAGATTGCTACTTTGATACCAATCCTAGATCACTTACAAAAAGCCGAGTTATAATAATACGGAATTCTTTGTACGCATCGTTAAAGAACATTTTAACTTTTGAAAATCCATATTGGATTATTTTACTTATGTATTACTCACCGTGCACCGATTTCATTAATTCAAAAAATGTCGCAAATTTCTGCCATCGTTATAATTATTATTATTGTGAGTGAACATGAGCAGGAGCGCCTTATAGGGCGCGGCATTGGGCGTCATCTTTCGATTTGATGAAATTCGTCGCAAGTACCATTTTTTAGTAACCTGGTTAAGATCTCATTCCAGAATTTTTTTTAGTTATATTTCATGATATACAGTATGATTTTTTTTAAAAAAATTGTGTCATAAAAATATATATGAAGTATGTCAATCTTATAAAAATACGAGAGTGAGTCGGAAAATAAGTTTCCTTTGTCGAGTGGTCAGAGTTTTGTATAAAATGTCAAAACGTAGAATGATACATTAAAGATAAGACATATTTTTATATTTATACATGAATACCAAGTATATTCAGACATTTGTTATACCGCTTGATAAGCTTCAAAACGCCCTCTAGGAAAAACTCTGGGCTTTACATACGGAATGAAAATAAATAAGAAATTTACTTTTGAAGAAATTCATTTAACTATGGCATGTTCCCCCATATATGGGGGAAGGTACCACCAGTCATGGAGTAAGGTACAACAACACCACAGTAAATAAAAAAATAATGCAAACATTACAAAATTAATTATGAAGTAACAATGGCTATATATATATATATATAGAAAAACAAAAAAAAATTAAATTCTTTCATAATTAGCTTGCTAACAATAACAGTACAGATTCGAATGGTAGCCTACACAACATTTGACTCAGTGCAAATGATTATCATTGCAATCTTCGTGCAACCATTTGTTGCATTCGATGCACTGAATCCAATCACAATTGGGATCTCTTTTAGCATAAAAGTACCTTTTATACATAGCACAAAAATCGTCATTGTTATCCTCATCAAAACTGTCACCACTAGTATCTAGAGGAATTTCTTCGCTCGCGGACGACACACTGACACGTCTGTTTCTTCAAAGATTTCTTGTTATTTGTTTTGACCTTACACGCCTTTTCTAGCTTTCTTCGGGCCTTTTCCCGCATAGTTGTTCTCCTCTCTGATTCATTTAAGACTTCTGATGTCAGCTTTTTTACACCCGGTTGGTTTGCGTTTTCTGACCAGAGGAATAGGGCTGTGCTCCTGTCTTCTGTGCTGTGCTGGTGGAGGCAACCGATGGTGATAGACCACTTATCATTAATTGCATTTAAGTATTATTAATTATAATAATAATTATTAATTACATTTATATTTTATTTAATAGTATACAGTGTTGCAAAATTTTAAAAAAAATTAAAGTTCATTTCATTTCTGAATCATGTGGCATCTTCTCCCTAGTATAGAGGGAAAATGTGACACACGCTTATTTCCTTATTTGCTACAATGTTATGGGCGCCTCTACATGCATCGTACGTGTAACATAAGGAGTAACTCATTTATATTGCTAATATCTTATTTAAAATTACAAGTACGTTTATAGACTTAAAATATGAGGAACGGAATATTATAAAAATAGTACTCACCACTTTAAATGCTCAAAAGATCGAAAAATAAGGAAGATAAAAGACGATTCATTCAGATAAATTCCCAAGCCACACTCAATGTCGGACCAGAATCTTCACACAAGTGGCTCAAAATTTCCATCTATAGACGCATAAAAGTACTATTAACAAACTGGTGTATTCCCGTCACTGGCCTCCTCCTCTGAATTACCTTATGTGTATATGCATATATTTAATAAAAAGCAACGAAACAAAAACATTCACAAGAACTGAATGAAATTTAATACAATTTCTCAATTTTTTTAAAAAGTAAAACATTTATTGATTTTTTGGAAAAATAATCTGATATTTTTCTTTGCTTTGATTTTTTAAACATCAGATTGTTCGATATCGTCCATTTTGTTTTCCATTTCACCATTGGAATGTGCGTCTACATAACTGCGCATGCTTGCATGCTTTTCATGACGTTCCTTATTTCGGATGATGTGGGAACAGAAGCTGCATTACTCATTTCATTTTCATTTTCGGAATCTGCAGCAATATTATTTTTTGAGCTTTGAATAAACTCTGAAATATCTTTGTCTGCCATAATGGGGTCTGTACACACATTATCATGATCTACTGCAATGAATTAATCCGATAATACAATAGGACATCTCAATCCGACTGGTGTTTTCCGTATTTTGTTCATTTCCAGAAAAAGTATGTTTTCGTGTTAAGCGATTTTTGTTTCGTGTTATGAGGGGAATGCATGAAAATACATATTAGTTTGTCGAGACCGTTGTATTATTTTGTGTTAACCGATATTTCGTCTTAAGTGTTTTCGCAATCAGCGTATTTCACTGTATATCTATAATGATGTGGCCGTGATAGCAGAGTGGTCATGAGTTTGAACCTTGGTGTCAATAAAGACCCGCCATGTACAGGGACGTCTTAAGACTTCTTGAGGCCCTGGGCTCCTTCTCAAATGTAGGCCCTGGACCCTTACTCAAATGTAGTACCCACCTATAACCCTTAAAAGTAGATAGTACATAGAGCATACCCGTTGTCAAATACTCGTACAAACAATATAACCGAATTAAATAAATGTTCATGACTTACAATCGCACAAACCGTCTCGACCGACTGCCACCTTTCGACTGAATGAGTAATGAGGGTATATGGTGGTAGGCCTAGGCCTGTACGTGGACGATGGTCATCACATGTATATATCACATGACATCGTCCGAAATTCCTCGTTTTTCTGAGAATACAACCGGGAATAGCATTTGACCGTTGAAATTATTCGAATTATGATGCTATTAAGGCTGAGTCGAGAACGAGATGAGGCCCCCATTGTGGGCGAGGCCCTGGGCCCGGGCCCAGTTGGTCCATGCCTTAAGACGTCCCTGGCCGTATAGAAAGGTTGATGTAGGTAAATCTGTCAAAGATGCGTGTATATAATTTTTAATTTGTATTTGATCAACTGTGAAGTTATTCAGATATTTATTATTAATTTAATTAATTAATACTACCGTCTTATTGGATGCAAAACGGTGTTGGTTAGGAACATTGCTGTGATCAATCAATCAAGGTGGGCTTTAGAAATAATTTTTGTCCCCTTAAAAATCTTTTATTTGGGAGTGGCATCTAATTGTTTACATTGCAATTAATATTGATTTTTGATTATTCCGAAATAATTACCGTAAAATCCGGCGTATAACGCGCACTTTTACACACAAAAATTTATCGAAGTTAACGAGTTCGTGCCGAGTATAAAAATGAGAGCTTTAAAAATAAAAATTAAAAAATGTGCATAAAACTTTAGACTTTTAAATAGGTCGAAATACTGTTTATTTAGAACAGGGGTGGGCAGACTTTTGCAGGATACGAGCTACTTCTAATTTTTTCAAGGTGTTGCGGTCCACCCAATGTTAGTGGCGCTCACAAGGGTGAGGGAGGGGTCCACGGGTTCGGACCCTGCCCCATAGCCCTTGATTTTTTTCCCACGATTCAATATAATCCCATGTATAGAGTCGTAAGATCTAATAAGGAATTGGTATTAGTAATTTTTTTATTAATTAATGTTAATTATTTATTCAGAAATTTATTTTTTTGCTGCCCGACAATTGACAAAAAAAATCAAAAAAATTTATTTGGCTGCGTATTGGGGATGACACGAGAATGGTAGTGATCCTCGACCCCACATTCCCCCTTGAAAAATTCTTGTGTGCGGCACTGCCCAATGTCGTAGGTGTGGTGAGGTAAGGAAAAGGTTATTATAACTTAATAATAAATACGGAATATGTATATATACTTACCTACAGAACTAAAATAAAAGAAACAACAGTTTTTTGAAACCGCGTTTAAAGCAAAATGCAAGATACAAACTTAATAATAATAGCCACGAATATAATTATATCAAATGAGGCATCATTTATTAAGAAACAATTCAAAATACATTAAAAAATAAAACATTTTCGTTTAAAATTAGTTTGCATTGTTATAGTCTGTGGAAGACTTAGTCTGCGTACTGTCAGCCAATCTTGAGTTTTTCGTACATAATTACCAACTGCTAAAATCTTCAGAAGGTCACCCTAAAATGTCTTAGCGGTCCACCGGTCGATCGCAATCGACGTAATGCCCACCCCGGATTTAGAAGAAAAGACATTCCTTATGAGAACTTAAAGAGTTGTAGTCTTATAGAAGTATATCATCTTTTTTTCCCCTTAAGTTTAGAGTAATATCTCGAATTAAAAAAAAAAAAACGACTTCGATACGTAAAAGCATTGCATGCATATATTTCAGGTTGCACGTTATACGGCGAATATACCTAAAAATTATAAAATTGCTGCTTGAAAGTATAGGCGTGCGTTATACGCCGGATTTTACGGTAAGTGAATTTCATTAAATACTCCCGATATAAACAGAGCATTAAAAGCTGCTAAATTTCTTTTTAAAATGTTCATTGATTTTTTTTCCAAAATGCAAAGCGCGCTATACAATTCAAAAGGTTTTTTTTCTTTTCTTGTCTGTCATATTTACGAAACAGAACGCCAGCATTAATTACTACATACACATTCATTTTTTTTTAATAAAAAACCGGACATTTTCCCGAAAACAGAGAAGCCAGTCAAAATTTTCTAACAGTTTATCCGTCGCGGACCATTCAGAACCAATTACGGTGGTCTGCTGTGAAACATCAACCGTATCTAGTGTCCCCAGTGGCTGTTCCTGATGACGCAACTGCTCGATGACAACGTGATTGGGGGGCCGAGAGGGGGGTGTACCAGGGGTGCATGATGACACGTCGCTCGTAATTTCCATCTCGCAGAAAACCATCCCCGTATTAATGTAGATCGTCTGCCAAATCGGAGCGCGTTGACAGATTGTACGGGCTATAAGGTTATCTGATAATAGAGGCTTTATCTCCACTTTGGAGATTTCTGTCCATTAATCTATGGGTTTTTTTCTAGCAGAAAGAATGTTGATATGCATCATTCATCTAGTGAAATGGAAGCATGAGAGAAAGAGGCTTTTAACAGAAGACCCGAAGAGGAAAAAATTTTTAAACAAAGAATTTCATAATTAGTCGTTGTTGCATGGTGATGGGTTAATAGTCGGTGTCGATTGTTTTAAGCTAGGTTGGGTAATTGAACACGTTTTAGTTTATTGGTTCTTATATCACTTCATTTTTTTCATTTTAGTGAATATAAGGTAATTTAGAGATGTTTTAATAGTGGCATATCTAAAAACTTAATTTGAGGAAACCGCAAAACTATGCACCAAAATTAAAATTTTACTGTTGAAATTTTAAGGAAATTTTTCAATTATTTCTTGAAAATTATTTAAATTTTTTATTAGAACTTTGATGTTTATACATAAAAAAAGGTAGAATTTTTGCATGAGTCTTCGCCCATACCCACAACTTCTGATACAATCCCGTTTTAATCTACGTCTTTGGGAAAGAGTAAAAACAAATTGTGCCAAATTGCACCAGCGACTCATTTTTTTAAATTGGACTTTTACAGGGTGGGGCATGAGAGCTTCCCTTTTTGAAAATGCAATAAAACACACTACATGTTTCATTCGACTTCATTGTTATTTTCCGCCTGCCACACAATATTCGATTTTTGAATTTGCGCAGTTTTAAACACAATGTCTGTTAAATGTAACCCTCCATTATTAATACATTGATGCATTCAATTTCGAAAACTTTCAGCCACCTTTTCAAGTATATCGACAGGGATATTGTCAATTTGTATTTTTAGGGACCCCTATTCGTAGAGTTTAAGGACCGGACGCCTCCATCAATGCTCAACGGTACACCCAAACTCTTGATAGGCTACATAAGGCTATCAAAAACAAACATTCAGGTTTGCTGTCGTCAGGTGTTGTCATTCTGCACGACAATGCGGCACCAAGGTGTGTCGAGATCGTAGAAGTTCCAGCTTACTGTCCAGATCTGTCGCCTTACGACTCTCGCATTTTTGGTTCGCTGAAGAAAAGCCTAATGGGTCAACGATGTTACTCTGGCGATGACGTAAAGGCTGAAGTTCTGAACTGCTTCCATAATCAACCGACATCGTTCTTCGCAGATAGAATTCGTAACCTTCTTAAACACTGGAAAGCCTGCCTAAACGTCATGGGTGATTTCTTTTAACAAACTTTGTATGCATCTCACTCATTAAATGTTGCTGTTTCTGTTTATGTATCTATCTCATTTCTGTCTCTACGCATCTCAGGGATACACACCTGGAATCCCTTTCATTTGAACACCCCTTATAGAAAAGGAAGTTTTTTTATACTAGAAATTATCTTTAATTTGTGAAAAAATATCTTTTGAATTATTTTGTTTTTATAATATACACGTACCTCTAAAAATAAAGATACATCTATGTCCTGCCCTTCATCAACAGAATTCTCGGTAAATTTAATAAAATTAGTTTTTTTGAAAGATAATATGTCATGTTAACAATGAGAACTATAAAAAAAAAATTTTTTATCTATCATTCTAATTTTTTTTAAAATTGATTTCATAAAAGAGGAAGGGGGGGGGGGGAGAAGAAAAATGAGAAAAAAATTTCAAAGATTTTCAAAAATTGGCTTATTAATCTCGAACTTTCCTGACTTATGCATCAAAGACTCTCAGCATTGACTTTAGGTGATGAGGAAGCTTTGTGAATTTCCATAGAAAGATCATACGCTGCATTCTTTGTGAGATTCAAGGGAATGGATCATGGAGAAAATCTAATTTATAGAACTCTATAAAATTTACAAATAACCTGGTATTGTAAAATTCGTCAAATTACAGAGACTTAAATGGTCTGGTAATCTGACTAGAATGAATGAAGATCGTTGCTGCAAGAAAATCTTTCTGGCAAACCCCTTAGGAAAATAGACCTCGGGGCAGATCCCAGCTAAGATGGATTGATTGTATTGAAAAAGATCTTAACATTTTAAAGATTAAAAACTAGAAAACAGTTACCAAAAGTAGAGATGATGGAGTAGTGAAGGTGCATGAGGAAGATTTCTGAAGATCTCCAGGACCAACCAAACCACTGAACCACTGTTGAACCACTGTTGAAGAAGAAAAGAAAATTTTATATTACCATATATTTCCGAATATTATCCAATCCATGCTGAGAGTATATTTCTTCGATATACGATAGTTTTTATCTAAATTTTCATAGCTATATATATATATATAACTATAAAATGGGTCATATATTTATTATATATCAATATGTCCCAGAATGAATAGATTTTTTGTATGAGCATAATTCTTTAACACCAGTATAATATAAATAAAAAATATATATTATATATACACTGGTGTCCAAAAGTTAAGCATAAATCGTAAAATGTGAAAACATGGGGTAAATATTCGTAAATTATTCCAATTTCTTGCGGATATTAATTGGGTGAAGAAGAAACATTAGGTTTATGCAAAACTTTTCAGTCGACTAAGTCCTGCACGAAACACCGGCGGATGTCGGAACGCGGAGAAACCGATTCACGCAGCATAGGCAGTTCAGACAAGTTTCGTGCAACTGCTGTGCGAAGGAACGTTGTTAATCATCAAACAAGGTGAATGATGGCACAAAGACGCCAATTGGACATGTTTACGATAGGAAGAATCGTTGGAATGCTGGAATCCTCACGATCACAAACCGAAGTGTCTCGAATTCTGAATGTGGACCAGTCTGTGATCTCAAGACTGTGGCAGAGGTTTCAAAGAACAGGAGATGTTACCCGACAACCAGTATCAGGTCGACCAAGAGTCACAACCCCTCGCCAAGACCGATATCTGGTAATAAGTGCGCGACGTCAGAGGGGCAGTACTGCCAGAGCATTGGGTTCGGCGCTCACAGTCGCCACAGGAATACGAATTTCGAGACAAACTGCTTAAAGGAGACTCAATCATGCTTGACTGTATGCCAGAAGACCAGCAGTTTGCATTCCCCTCACGTCTGCGCATAAACGCGCTCGTTTGAACTGGAGTTTGAAACATCAACATTGGAGTGTGGGAGAGTGGGCCAATGTGATGTTCAGTGACGAGTCCTGGTTTAGTCTGAGTAGTGATTCTCTGCGGATAACGATATGGAGAGAACGTGGAACACGCTTTGAACCAAGAAACATAACGGAAGGACATCATTTTCAATCAAGGGGAGTAATGGTATGGGCAGGCATCATGATGGACAGCCACACAGACCTCCATTTCTTTGACACGGGTTCTGTGACTGCTCAAAGGTACAGAGACGAAGTTCTTGAGCCTTATGTTCGCTTGTTTCGAGGTGCTGTCGGTCCTGACTTCATATTCATGGATGATAATGCGCTATGTCACCGAGCGGTGCTGATTGATGACTTCCTTGAAACGGAAAATATCCAGCGCATGTCGTGGCCTGCGAACTCCCCTGATTAAAATCCTATAGAGCATGTATGGGATATGCTCGGGAGACAAATTGCAGCCCTTTCGAACCCACCATGCTCCGTTACAGAACTGAAGAGAGCTCTCCAAGAAGCTTGGAACCGTTTGAGCTCACAACTCATTCATCATCTCATAGCAAGTATGGTAAATCACTGTGTAGCGTGCCTGGCTGTCAGAGGTGGTGACCACACGCCTTATTAAACTGCAGCAACAGTATTTTTTTATTTTTTCTTTAATTTTTTTCTTTAAAATGTGAATCCTTGCTATGCTCAGTTTTTTTTTTCAAACTGCTACTTTGGATAATAAAATTAATTATTATCATTCTTTTGATTTGCTTCCTTATTTTATAACCATTTTACACTCGCATATCACGTTTCCCGCCATTCTGATTTACAGTTCCTTCTTTATTCACATAATTATCAATTATACTTAACTTTTGGACACCAGTGTAGTTCGGATCACTTGAAGTTGAAATAGTTTCTTTATATTTTATTTTCGGTTTAATATGGTGCTGTGCCCAGTGACTGAGTGGTAGTGTATCGAGCTTCCACACCAAAGGTCCGAGGTTCAAATCCCGGGCTGGGCAAGGTTGAATCAGCCTTTTATACCTTCAGTGAGTCGATAAAATGAGTACTAAGCTAGCTTGGGAACTGATCACTAGGGATTTCGACCACTTGACCGAAACATATGCACATGCATCTCTGTGCCTAAGGTCACGAAAGCTGAGATAGGTACAGCAGGTCTTGGCCCTCTTGAGCTGTTGTGTCACTGAGTTCAGTTATGGTGTTGTAGGTCAATAATTTCAATTTGGATTTCACGTAGATAACAATTGATGTCATGCAGAGAAATCGAAGAAAAGATTTGTGAAAAGATCAGCATTTTTTTTTATCATCTTGAAAATCATCAAACCTACAATGAATGAATAATTCACAACGGATATTAAATTTTTAAATCTATTATAGCTTGGAGCATTTTTACTTTTGGTAGATAACTCTTGCTTTATTGTGAAATATGTTAACCGCTTTTCTTTAAAATCGAGAGTAAAAAGCAAACATATGTTCACAAAAGAAGATATACACTCATGGACAAAAAAATTAGCGCACCAAGAAGGAGACGTCAAAATGAAATGAAATTTTACATACGTAATGACTACTTTGATGTAAGTAAATGATTAGATAATCAAAGAAAAAGGTTGATTTATATCAGAGAAAAAGGCTAAAGACCGGAGGATTTAATACCCTGTTGAACCCTCTCTAGCGCGAATGCACGATGCGATACGATCAGGCTTTGAGGCATACAAGTTCTGTATGATGTCTTGAGACATTTCGTTCCATATTTGCTGTAACCTTGTATCTAGTTTGATCAAACCTGTGGGATTCCCAACTTTCCGTCCCAAAGGATCCCAAATATGCTAGATTGGAGACAAAGCTGGGGATCGGACAGGCCAGGGATGAGTATTAACAGTCTTGTGACACCCTTGCCGTGTGAGGCCGATCATTTTCTTCCTGAAAAATGGCTCCTGGGAGCCGTTGCATGAGTAGCAACACATGTGTTTGCAGGATGTCATGGTGCCCCGGATCAATATTAGGGGTGACCGTGTATTGTAGGCAATGACACCCCATACCATCACACCAGCTGTGGGAGCGGTATGTCGCTGCAAAGCAAAGGCAGGATTGAGGCGTTCACCACGAGGTCTCCACACACGAACACGATTGTCATCACTGCTGAGATTGAACCTGGATTCCTCGCTAAAGACGACCTGGTTCCATTCCACTGCAGTCCAGTTTTCTAGTGCGTGGCACCACTCCAAACGGAGGTGTCGATGGGTGAGCGTCAAGGGCAGCACACATAATGGGCGCCGTGATCTCAAATGTCCCTCAGCCAGGCGCCTTCGTACGGTTCGAGAAGACACAGGGGCCCCTAGTGAAGGTGCTACCTGTGCCTGGATGACGGCCGATGAAGCAGTTGGCTGTACGCGTGCTTTTCTTACGATGTGGCGGTCTTCTGTCGAGGGCCTGAGCCTGATCTTCGGGAAAATGACATTTCTTGGATCCACTGGTCCCAACACCTCCTCACAACACAATCAGAGCGGCCAAATTGAGGAGCAACTCGCCTAGCTGACCACCCAGCTTCCATCATTCCGATGATTCTCCCCCTCTCAAACTGCGACAGTTGCTCATATTGTCTTCGAAAACGGCGTAATTGCATGTCTACCTCAGCTGTTCCTTTGTAAACGATTCAGCACACTCAAACAAGTTTTGATTGCCTATTTTATACTCCACGGAGAACGACGTTAAACGCCCTCTACCGGCTATACATAATGCGCAATCACGCTGCATTTCTAATCATTTGCATATCTCTCCGACATGTAACTTCATGCCATGTTTCGTTACGATCCCGCAATTATTTCTTGACGTGTTAATTTGTTTGTCCATGCGTATATCACCAACTAGTGAAGGGAAAAAATACAATCATTTCCCAGTAATATCAACTTTAAATTATTTAAATGTCCCATAATATTGGTGAAAAAAGCTAAATTCCATAACCGATCTTCATTCTTGAGGAACAATCGCTCACTGGGCAGTTCACTGTATTTTTTTCAGATACTTTTAAAACACCCCACAAATTTTAAAAATTTTCGAGTGCAACTCCTTTGGAAAATTACTGCACACACACACACACAACAATGAAGGTTTATTCTCTACGCGATTATATTTTCTATTGTAATTTAATTAATTAAAATAAATTTTGAGGTTTGTTTTTGTCCGAAGCACAACCACATTTCAATAAAATTGGGGGGAAAAATGTTATTATCTTTTCAGATTTTTAAAAAATTTTCAATGTGTCTTCGCGAACCACTGTCACAGCTCCGCCATGCCACGAGTTCGCCACCTATGACATAGATGAACTGGGGCGTACCTACCGCCGTATCAATGATACGGGGCCCCAAAACTACAGGGCCCACATTATGTCCAAGAATATAATCATAAAATATCAAAAGGCCCCAAATAGGGGCTCCGAGGGAATTTTGTTACAGGACCCACTCGGGACTAGCTACGCTAGTGTAGATGAACCTTGTTAACTTCCTCGACTTTAAACGAATGATATCAAGCAGAGACATCTTAAGATTTCTTGAGGCCCTGGGCCCGTACTCAAAAGTAGGCTCTGGGGCCCTATAAAAATGTAGGCCCTGGGCCCCTACGAAAATGTTGGCCCTATCTATGACTCTTAAAAGTAGACAGTACATAGCTTACGTTGTCATGCACATTGATTTGTTTCGGGTAGAAACAATAACCTGAAACAAATCAATGTGCATGTCTTAAAATCGCATGAACCGGCTAGACCGACTGCCACCTTTTGACTGAATGAGTAATAATGGTGTATGGTGGTAGTCCTAGGCCTGTACATGGATGACGGTCATCACATGTCCGTGATGAATTTCGTGGACCTTGATCTAATGTTGTTGTCGGTCAGGTGGCATAAGCAACAACAACAACACATGTAGCCAGTTGACATATCGTCCGAAATTCTCAGTTTTTCGTAGAATACAACCGGAAATAGCATTTGACCATTGAAATTATTCGAATTATGATGTTATTAAGGCTGAGTCGAGAACGAGGCCCCCATTGCGACCGAGGCCCTGGGCCCAGGCCCAGTTGGCCCATGCCTTAAGACGTCTCTGATCTCAAGACATTTTGAAATTATAATTGTTCCTCTTCCTGTATAAATCCATCTCATTCACTCATTTTTGTCTCTAAATGGTATCGAGATTTTTCTCCCTTAGAATGCATTATTAACGTGAATAATTCATTGCTAAATATTAAACGTTTAATCTTTAACCTTATTTACAACATTATTATCGACTAATTACAGTAACATGAACATTTGCACTATAAGTGAAAAACATGGAAAAACAAATTTGTCCACTGAAAAAAACATTCCAATTTTTAAAATTCATTGCTAACAGAGCAATTGCTTATTTTTTTGGCGAAACCCTTCTATACAATGGTGATCTGGAATCGCTTGTTCCAAAAACAGCCGCTTCATTAGTGGTAGTGTCGGTTCTATTTAAAAGACTGAAACGTTCTGATTTTGAGTGATTTATCCCTCTTCTATTTTGGAGGAGTTACTCGAGTTCAAGAAAAGAGTTTTCCGAAAACCGTTTGCTTTATTTACAATCCTCTTTCGGAAAAAAATAGTTCAGACCTTTGTTTCTCTTATTGAAAAAAATTCAGGAATAATAATTTTTTTCCTTTTCAGTGATGTGTTTTTAATACAACAATTAGTTTTCTAATTTACCAAAAAATGGTTTTCGTTGTTTTTTTTCTTAGTTATCAAAGCAAGTATAAAAGTATGTAAAATGTTTTTGAGAACAAAAGCGTAGTTAAGAAATGAAAATGTGAAATATGAATCGCACAATTATTTTACAAGCTAATATGTTACATAAAATATTTGGTTGCATGGCAGGAGCGGACACATAACATTTCGTGGGCTGAGCGGATACTTTGAAACTCATCGCGGTTTGAGCGGACACATTTTCCCCCCATCTTAGAACAGATTCGATTACCGAATTACAAGGATAAATACATTTTTGCCAATCAAATTTAATTACTTGTATTAAATTGTTAAGATGTTATAGCGCGAATACATTTTAAACATAGCGAAATGTAATAGAAATAAAAACTTTCAGAGAAATATTTAAAAATTAATAGTAAGTAACAATATAATGAAAGGTATGAACGAATTTCAGGAATTTTGTGGAAAACTGTATTTTAGAGTCAAATAAATATTAGAACAGGTGCAATAGCCATACAATTAATTAGGTTCATGAAAGGAAGTGAAAATAAATACTAGAAGTAAAATACGCAAGATGCAAGTAGATAAAAGAAAAATAAATGCAAGTAAATAAATACTAACTA